>JAANSP010000407.1:0-22364 GCA_036850745.1 Homidia socia | reverse complement strand
GCAGAAGATGTGAGGTGACTTGATCGGATCCAAGAGCCTCAAGAAGAAAATGTGTACTTATATATCTTTTACGACGACAAGAATTCCTTCCAACTCCAGTCATGCCATTGCTGCACTGCACAGAAATGAATTTTGTGGTGGTGGTTACATCACTAGCAACACTGGTTTTTGTTAACATTTCCCTTTTCATTGTATTGCGTTGAATTTGAAGCAGTATTTTGGTGAAACCATCTATTTATATAGCATAACACAAATATATCATTATACCAACAAAAAAATGCATGTATGTTATATGTGACGAACAATGTAGTATTGAAGAGATTGTGCATTGCGCTGTTGTAAGTGAGACAATGAACGTCTTTTTCTTCTTCTTCTTACCTTTCTTTTCTTGTGCATGCATTTTAGTGTTACAAGTTTTTTAAAAAGTTCCTTCAATAAAAAAGGGTAAAGCCCTATCCGTTGCACCGCATATTATAGGTGCATGTATATGCATGCAAGCGCCTCTCCTTAACAACGTATTCAATGTAACGAACCAGGCAACATTTTAATAAAAAGGGAAAGGGATAATGGTCAACAAGACGAGATGATGCTCAAAACAACAAAGCACTGCACTGCACTAGGTGGATACATGACACACACACATTGTTGTGTTTTTTACCTGAGCTGGATCGATGGATGGATGAACTTAACAGCCTATATGTGATGCGGATGCACCCTCAGTTGCAGCAACAAACGTTTCTAAAAGAGGCAATGTTGCAACAGCATGCTTACCTAGGGATATGTATGTATAGCAGACATTATCCGCTTTCTTATGGTCAGCGCAGCTTTTCTGGTCTTGTTCGCGTCATACTCATCATCATTATTAAATATATAAGAAACAATTTGAAAAAAAGAAAAAAGGTGTAGAAGATGAAGACAAATCTTAAAGGTATTGAGACTGATGATGATTATTTTTTTTACTGAGGAGGACGCATCATGGTTTATGATGATAATAATATATAACAGCAACCACGTTGCATCGTGCGTGGTACACAAGGAAATAATACTCCACTTCTCTCCGCCGCACCAGCATGAGTCCTAATACCCAATAATACATATTTGCTTGATAAAAAAGTAAGAAGAGAGGAAAGAGAAGGATGATGATGATAAAGCCTGCGATGATGATGATGAGCTGTCCTACCACCAGCAGACCAGCACCTTGCTGCAGGATCATGATATTGCATGAAAAATGCATTAGCCAGAGAGAGAGAAATGATATACATACATGCCTTCGTCTCCTTCTTGTGTACAATTTAAACAGGATTCATTTTGTACACTTCTCCTGTGAGCTTCCTTTTTTTTTAAAAAAAAAGACCTGCCACCTGAATCCATTCTTGACTTGTAATGCATTGCTGTGTTGACGATGACTGCATGGAAGCTCGAATGAAACTGGGTCACTCATATAAAAACTTTTGAAAAGAAAGTCCACGTCCATTGACGATTTGACGTTCAAACTAGAATAATGGGTAGAGTTGGAGCTGCATATAGCCTAATCTTGCATTGGTGATTGTAATAGCGAATATTAAATAAATGTCTATAGATGCAATATTAGTATTTTAGGATATTTTCCAGCGAGTAGACTGATGTGTAGGTGCACGTACACGGGTAAAAGTTAGAAGCACTTAAATAATTGTGCTTCTACCTAATATGCACTTTTGCATGAAGTAAAGAAACGTGTTTCCTTTCACAAGAGAGTTTGTTTCTTTGCGATTTTTGACAGTAGCTTCTATTTTCGTAAAAAATTGAGTTCTGCATGTATGCTTGGTTGAAACAATTGTTTTCGAATGAGATTGTATTTTTGTGCTAAATCTTCTTTGGTTGTTTATTAAAAAACACCACCGGTGTTTTCGTGTCTAAGTTTCAGTTTGTGTTTGCTTTACTGTTTATTTGGTACATTTTGTGTTGTAAAAGAAGCCACGTCTAACTAAATCTAAACTTTACTGTTTCACGATCCCCCACTGCTGCTATAGAGCAAAGCAGTGGGTCTATTTTTTGATAGGCTTTATAAGCAAGAAAATCAGTGAGAGACTGTTTGACATAAATCCAACTGGTTTATTACAAAAGTATTACTATTCCCTAAAATAACAAGACTTTTTTTGACTTTTCTCTGGAAAATTTCGCAGTATTTTGAACATTTTGTGAAAAGCTTCAAGGTGTAGGAGGAACTTGTTTGACAGCAGAGCTGTAGTACTGTGTGGTGTCACGTTTCTCAATTCATCTATTTCAATGACACAACCACATTTACAAAAANACAAAAAAACAGAACGTTTGAAGACACATAAACTTGTAGTGGAATACAAGCATTGAAAATAATATTCTACTTGGTGTTGTTTTTCATATTAAAAGGAAAGACTATCTCTGAATGCACACATATAAAAATGTATGTAAATTTCGTCTAACAGTTCCCGACTGTTACGTCTACAAACAAAAAGTTTTTCAAACAAACCGTTTCATAACCTACTTTGTCGCCAATATATGTCCTACAGAACAGCAAAAACAAAACTGACGGCGGCCAACCACAACAATAAAGCTTCAGATTGGAAAAAATGAAAGTTTCTAAAAAGGTTCGTGATATTTGACAATTTTTTTTGTTTGCTTAAAAATTTATCTCCATATTTGTTTCTGAAATATATGCATATTTGCGTGTGCATATTTTGGTTCTGCCATATTGATTTGCTTGCTCTTAGAATTTTATGTGCAGCTTCAAACGAATGGATAGGTAATTTTTTCATCTTGATTTCCCAGAATCCATACAAGCGACATATTTTTAGTTTAGTTGCAAATGGTGTTTTCCATCAAATTAATAAATCGCTCAAGGTTCTGCAACATTTTTTTTCTGCCGATTCCATTTTCATAATAGCTAAAAGGGAAAGCGAACTGTGTAACTTGATAGTTTTCCGCTTTTTCATGATGGTGATGTTGAGAACACTTAGACTGATTGATACACAAATATGACAGAAAAATGCTCCGAGACAATACTGTACGCTATGCTGATTGCCAATAATAATAATATTGCCATGCTTGTACTTCCTTCTTCTTTAAGTAACGGCAAACTGTGTAGCAACCATAAAAAGAGGCAATATTGGTGACAGTGTGGGCCTGTCTTTCACTTTGACTGCTTCCTTTACCTATTATTATTGTTGTAAATGAGACTGAGAGTTTTTCAAGGATACATTAGTTACCAACAACGTGAAAACGTGATATTATTCCGCTGTGGAAATGCAAATCCAAAAAAGGGGAATTTGACGCAGGCACTTCCAATGGAGCTTTTCTCATCTCTTGTGTATTTGTCTATTAAAAATTCGAGTTGGAGTGAAGCATTGAAAATATTTCTTCTTCAAATTGAGCTCTTTCATGAATGACAGATGTAACATGTTTCAATTATTTAAAAATGAATTAATGCATTTTTGTTCCTCCCTTCCATATATCCGCACAAAGTCATGATGAGTGTGTATCATTTTTTTAGCAAATTCAGTGATTCAAATTGCACGTCGCATTAATACCCAGCATATGTAACTAGAAAAACAAAGCGAATTCATGCGGCTATCCTACATTTGATTACATTAGAAACCTTTTCTTGTCTGGTAATAATTGTTAAGTCTGGTAAGGGAACTTAATACGTATGAAAAATCGAGCGAACTAGACATTAGTTTCAAAAAAGGAAGGGAAGAAAAAAATAGTAGGCATGAAATTAAACCATGTAAAATCCGTAACCATTAATTTACGCTTTCGATCATTACAACACGTAATTAAAAATCTCAAATGATTTTGTTTTAATTTCAATAAATCTTTCTGCATTGTTAGAAATGACATTACATTCAACTTTTATATTAGGCATTTATTTATATTTTCCATACAACGGTGAATTCCTTATTTAAAGATATTGTGATTATTGTCGGTCGTATTTATGTGTATGAATCAAATAGTTCATAAAACATTTTTGATTTCGGGTATTTAACTTGTCAACGTGTGCATACACACACATACTTGACACTTTCAAAAAAAATATTACGTTTTGCGGGCATTGCTGTTTAAATAACATATCTCATTAGCCGCTAGTTTTAAAGCTTGACATCCCTAAATACCTAATACCTGAAGCAGCTAGTAAGCAACCAGAATATTTTTACATAAAAAATATCGCACACATGCCCAATTTACATCCGAATGCTATTTCATCTTCTTGTTGGATGTAAGCGACAGTACTGTTGTAACTGTAACTAGAGAGCATGAACAATTAAAAACTGAGCTTGTGAATATTACATGTTTCCTGTCAAGTGGAAATAATTACTTAAATTTTATAACAAAAAATGCATGCCAGTCGGCCAGACCACTGTTTCCAATTTCAAAATGACATAATAGAAAAGAAATATGATGCACATCATTGGTCATTTGGCAAAATACCGTGGTGGCAGGCAGAAGATATGAGCGTGTTTTGTTTTGAGACGTGTGGCTAATGATCTTTTCTTTTCTATTCAGCCAGCGAGTAAACTAATAAGGAAAACCAATGATGATGCTACCGTACTTGAAATGAAGAGGACAAATGTTCTTTGAATAACACACAGATTCTTAGATTACCTGCGTACAATACGAATGCAATCAATTACAAATGCGTGTGCCAACACTTAATACGACCATATAAATAACATATCAGATGAATAACAAATAATTAACACGCTCTATTGCCAGAGTGTCACAATTTGAAGTGCACCTTTAAGTACTCCATCATGCTCGTGGATAGGTAACAGGTTGGTGACATGTTAAATTTCAAAAAAAAATTGCAAACACCTGTAAATCCTCATGCAATGCAGTACCTTTATTTGTCGCAAATCAATGCTAATTTGGAATGGTTTTTTTCTTAGAACCGTAAAATATAAGGACCGTTGTTAATAAAGAATGATTCAAAGTAAATATCCACCTTGTTGTTGTTATGAACGTATCTATCAATTTTTAGAAAGTAAAGTGGATTACGAAATGCTAATTAATATGGATGAGAAGGTAACGGTGACAAAGTGACAATTTCATGAATGTGTCACCGCCGTTCACTTATGTGGCTCTTTGCGGTATGTACTTTTAAAAAAATCATTAGCTATTCCTTAGTAATCAGTACATAATGGAATATTTTGCGTCGAAGGAAAGTGTGAAAATGGCATTTTCATTATCTCACACGATTATGAACACGCACCGCAAAAATTGACAAGCGAAAAAAGTATGTGGGCATTTTCGAGGTGGTGAATGCATGTATTCTTTCTAGATTTTGGTATTGATTATATTACAAGTACATAATTAGGCGCTTAAAACAAAGGATGGTGATGGTGGTAGCATCAATTAACAATTCATCCTCAACTCCTCGGATTGTTAAAAAACGTTGCTTTTGTTCTATTTCAAGAGCTTAAAACTGGCATAGATACGTTTCTATTACACGTCTGGGGTTCAGAATATTTATGCGAACACGTTGTGTTCGAAATCCCTCTTTTCACACTCAGCGGTAACAGACAAATTTAATGAATTGATTGTAATTTATTATAAGATTGAATGCTTGTTTGTGTTGTTTTAGATGTATCTTTTAGTTGCTTTTTTAATATTTCTAATTATATTAACGATGCGATAATAATGATAAATAATGCTATCAACACCGGAGTCTGCATGCAGGTAATAATAATAGATTTCATCATTCCTAAAAACAAGTTTGTTGATCATTGTATGGATGGGTTGCTAGAATGGGCAAAGGAACGGAAGAATAGCAAAGCGATCTGCGTTAGCTTTCCCGGTTGAATGGTTTTTATTCAAATAAACTGAATTGTATTTGCTGGCACATGAGTGTTATACAATGTTATCTTTTTGGTATTTACAGGATGGAATAATATCTCGTTCAGTAAATCCTGCGAGATGCTGATTTACAACGAGTCTCGCTATTTATCATATTTACTTATAAACGTTTGCAATAATAATGTTGTTGATGCTATCTAGCTATCTATAATTTTCCTCATCATCAAGTCTGTTGGATTTATTTGTACACTCAAGTTAGCAAACTTCCATCTACACCCACATACTACTGCTTTATTTTCACTTCGGCATCAAGTCATGAGAATTTTTTAAATTTCAACAGAGAAATCTCCAGAAGTAAAGTTGATTTTACTGGAAGAGAAACATGAGATTGGGAAGTAATAATAGGGACTGTGGACGGGAAGCGCAAACCTGCATCCTACATGTGTGGTTGCTGTACCAGATACAAAAGATACATTATTACACTACACTTCCTCTTTCTCCCTCTTCTCCAGAAGACTCTTTGAGTTTACTTACGATTAGTACTTCAATTAGGCGCATTTGTATTCGTATACTTGGAATATTTATTCAATGTAAATAGTAGTAATAACATGTAATATTAAATGCATACGCCCAGCATCGAACTTGTGCATTGCTCAGAGGAGGCCATATATCTGACAGAACTCCAACCAGACTACTTGATGACTACTTACTACTTTGCAAGAAAATTACTAACTGTGAGAAGATGGCATGGCACGAGGTACATTACCGTATTTGCTTGTTCGGCCGCCACTACTACCACACTCTGTTTTGCTCGTGGTGAGGAGCCACAGGAGTGCTGTAAATTGTTGGTGAACGAGCCAGGAAAATTATCCATGTGGTATCTCACATCAAACTGGGTTATTTACACCGTTCTCATTTCCTCACCAAAGACGTTGTGAGAAACGATGATGATGTACAAGAGTGGATAAGAGAGTACACTCTTGTAAGTTTTTTTTTTACTTATTGCAATGCAACTAGCAGCAGCAGTGATGATGATAATCTCTATGAAAATGGTGCTGCTACGCACTACTTTTTCTTACGTACTCAAGTTGCCCTCAGTGCAACAACAAAACATACTGTTGGAAACACATAGCACTTAGCATACTTTACTTTTTCAAGTAAGTAAATCAGCAAGTTCCAGAGTATAGTTCCTTCCGTCCGAGTTCCAATATGGATGAAGCCAGGCCCGGGATGGCACACTTTAGTCAGAGTGGAAAGTGAGCAAGGCAAAAAGAAAGAAGTCAGCAAGAGCAAAGCTCTCACGAGAACAATAATTCGACACAGAATGCACACAACAGCTAGGCAACAGTCGAGTCTGTTATTTTCTTTTAGCCAGAGTGGAAAGTGAGCAAGGCAAAAAGAAAGAAGTCAGCAAGAGCAAAGCTCTCACGAGAACAATAATTCGACACAGAGTGCACACAACAGCTAGGCAACAGTCGAGTCTGTTATTTTCTGAGGCTGAAGAAAAGGTTAGCAACCAGTAAATAGCAGTACCACACTGCACTTTTCCACCACAAGTTATCAACCTAAAAAAATATTTAATGGCTAAAGCAGTCAAGGGACCCATCCTAGAATATTGTTTACGAAGAAATATTATCTAAATAAGTTGAAAGTATATGAAAATGGATATCTTGTAGAAACTTTTAAAGAAGTGTGTTAATAAATAGTCTAAATTTTAGTTAAAGCTTCCCATCCCTTTCGAGACTGGGTATTATTTTCTCAGTAATAAAGTTAATTTTTTTTATTAAAAGCTATGCATGCTCTAAAAAATTTGAAACTCTTCAAGTTTTTTTTTCAAAAAAATTTAAGCTCGCGCAAAAAAACTTGAGCATATTAGATTGAAGTGTGTTAATAAATAGTCTAAATTTTAGTTAAAGCTTCCCATCCTTTTCGAGACTGGGTATTATTTTTCAGTAATAAAGTTAATTTTTTTAGTAAAAGCTATGCATGCTCTAAAAAATTTGAAACTCTTCAAGTTTTTTTTTCAAAAAAATTTAAGCTCGCGCAAAAAAAACTTGAGCATATTAGATCACTTGGTATCTCACTCAACAAAGGAAGGTGGTTTTTATTTCGCATTGTTTGTTTCGATAATAATAATAATAATAATAATGTTATGACGCTGGATAAACCTGAAAACCAAAAAAACGTAAAAGTGAATGGGGCAAAACAATATGCATCAAGAAGGTATGCATATACATACATACATGATATTCATAGAAAATGACAAGGCGAGAGCTATCTTGGCACTTAAGTATAATCCGCTGTGAAAAGTTGACGACTCTCAGTGAAGCTGGCCCTTTTAGCCCTTTCGTATAAAATTGCATAACTCCTTCGAGTACTATTGAGAAAAATGGCAAAAATAATAATTCTATGATTTCAGCGACAAAACAGAAGGTATGTCTCTGCACACTACTGCTACTACTAACGTAAGAATTTTATTCAAAGCAAGTGTTATTATTAACACATACTCCTTTTTAGGTAAAATATGAGTTATTTTTTTCAAATTGAAGCATGTATTTGCAAGGAGCAATTGACACGTGGAAATTAAATTTGTGTTTATTAACAAAGGAGAAAATGAAAAGAGCAGAAAAAAGTTGACGGTCGTAAACAAGGAAAATGAAAGCGCTATTATATTTTATATCTGTCTTTAGTACGGTCGCCCATCTTTTTCATGTTTGTCGTGAGGCGCGGTGGGGTTTTAAACGTATTATCAGAATCACTGATACGTTGCTGCTAATAATCCTAGTGTAGTTTACAACAATGATGACCATAGATAGAAGTAGACAATCTTAAATCTTATTGATAATTTTATTTTTGAAATTCACAATCTCTTCGATTTCGTTTATAATAATAACAGCAATAAAACTGAATAAAATTGGATGCTGCTGTATCGACGCAGCAAAATAAGTACATGCAAGTATTTACAGGAATTCGATAAAAGCAGAAAATGATAATCAAATGTATAGAGATTTCGATGGAAAATTTTTTTTCAACAATATTATTATTTTGTGACTATTATTAATACCATCAATAAAAAAATGTATTTTACTCACGTAACGTGAAACATGAGTCGGATACAGTTAGCCAAGAATTCTTTTATTAAATGAATGAAGGAATGCCTTTTTTATTTTTATTCCCAGTATTGCAACTGGCTTTGTTACTTCTGTGCGTAAAGATGAATAATAATAACAATAATGCAATGAAATCTGATATGTAGTAGGAAAGCCAGAGCTGCAGTGTTGCTGTGATGATGATGATGATGATGATGGGCAGGTAAAAATGGGAAGGAAATTGAAAGGAGGGAGAGATAGTAAACAAGTTGTTGTTTGTGAGCAAGTGAGTCTGACTGAGTCTGTCTACCAACACGACGCATTAATGGAATGAAACCATTAAGGCTGAAGGAATGAACAGGTTTTTTCTCTCCTTTTTTACGTACATTTTCTCAACAGCGCAGCGTATATAAAGGGTTACACTGCACGGTTACGTAACAGACACTCTTCTTTGATGTGTTGAACATAACAATAAGAGTGTAACAGAAAGTTATGTTAGAACTGAATGCTCTAGACGAAATGAAATTAGAGAAGAAGAAGAAAATTCTATAAAGGAACTCATCATGCTTATACCATCCAACAAAAAAATAAGTTGGTCAAGGCTATCCTAGTCTAAGAAGGAGCATCATCAACAAGTATGATGTGATATGTGATAGTAATAATGATGATGATGACGAAGGAAAGTAAGACGAGACGGTGAGAAGTGCAACAATGCAGTTGCATTTTGCATGGCAGTTGCATGTAATGAAATTTTTCTCTCCTCACTGTGAATAACACTCAATGTAATAATAATATATGTAGCTACCAATGTAACACTGGAGTATGCTCGTTTCCTTTCATTTTGTGTAAGTAAATGAAATGATACTTGTGAACGGGTCGCTATAATTTCTCCAAGTGTTAAGCATATTATAGTTTAAGGCTAGAGATTACAACAATTAGGGAGTGTACAACAATGAAGATATAAAAAAGTACGCTATTTAATTTTATTGCTATTCAATGCATATTTAATCCTGCAGAAATTTCATTGAGATAGATTTGTGGATAAAATATACACCATTACTTTGTATAATTTTATTTGTTGGTAAGGGAGAATTAGTCAAAATAGTATGACATCACGCAATTGCCATTAATATGATGGAAACCATTATTTGGTATGAGACTTGTTTCTCCAGAGAATGATTCAAGGTGCTGACCACTTATCAAATGTCAAGTTTTTCTGTTCACTGTACAAATGTAGTTTTGAAAGAATACACAAAAAATGTGTGGTTTGTACACACAGTATACGGTATATTTATTATAATTTTTAATCGAAATGAAAAGATGTGAAGGGCAAGGTTGCCAGGTGCAAAGTAATAGCAGGGAGTAATATAAATTCTAACCAAAGGATTGTCGAATAAACTATAAAAATAAGTAAACTTCTGTAATAATGAATGTTTAGCGTTTACAGACAAATAATTGAAGATACCAAATCAGTCAATTCCTGTTTACTTCAAATTTATGGCTCTTCTTACAAATAAAGCAGCAAAGAAAACAAAATGCACACATTCACGTCATTTTTCAAATTTTCACGTAAATTTGAATATTTTTCTCCACCTGTCACTCAGTTTTTTCCAGAAGGATGCATCAAGCTCCTTCCATGGTACCTTTTATCGTTTTCCTGTAACAAAAACATCATTGCTCACTTTCATCTTATACAATACTACAACCAATAACTTTTACTGAAGGAGCATGTTTTCAGAGTAGCAAGGCCGCACCTTTTTCGTATTTTTCTATTACATTTCATTGACACATGTTAACTAACCTTGTTTGGAGAAGATTTTGTACACATACATGCTAGTATACCTAAATAATATACAACGACCAGTTAACTCAATCAATGCAAGCTGTACGTTCCATTATTCCTACCGACGCCAACTCAACCTGGTATCAATTCCAATGTCAAGAAAAACGAAATGGGAGCATTGTTCAAATATTTTGTCAATGTCACCTTGAGTGCAAATTCTTTGAATCAAACATGTCTTTCCAATCCCATTGCAAACTTTTATCAATTCTTTACATACACGCTCAAAACGTTCAAACGTGTCTTTCCAATCCCATTGCAAACTTTTATCAATTCTTTACATACACGCTCAAAACGGATAAAATGTTATCAAACTTAAAATTTTCAAGAAAAATTTCATGTAAACTTTTATTGGTACACAATTTTGTCGCTATAATGCCCAGAAAAATAAATTATTAGGTGACTAAATTGCAAATCTAATTCAGATGGCTTTTATAATAACATCAGCATCCATGACTTGTAAAACTAGCTACTACGTAGGATGCTGTTTTGAAGAATGAACAAATATTTAATGATCATAATCACTTATTAATAATAAGACATGTAAGATAATATTACTGCCAAACTAGCTTTCCACTTATTTGTCATCTCCATCGCTTTCATAAAGTTCTTAGAAGGCATCGGCTACTAAAATATCATGAATTCAGACAGTGAGCATAAACCAACCAAAAAGTGTTTCAGAATAGTAAAGAAGCAGTGGGATGGAGACACACGAGTTTTTACTCATTACAACACCAACTAACCGCTGCTGACCTTATCTTCCCACTCAACAGGAAACCAGTATTTATTAAGAGCCTATTTTAAGATACTCGCATTTTTCTGGAATTTGTTTAATACTCTCGAGTTGCACTTCCAACAAGTATACATTTTCTTCCGAAAACAACGAACGACCCTGATGAAAATTTTGTGACCCTTTGCACGTGCTCAAGTTCGGGTAGAATGCTGTATAATAATATAATATCATGAATTCAGACAGTGAGCATAAACCAACCAAAAAGTGTTTCAGAATAGTAAAGAAGCAGTGGGTTGGGGACACTCAAGTTTTTACTCATTACAACATCAACTAACCGCTGCTGACCTTATCTTCCCAGTCAACAGGAAAACAGTATTTATTAAGAGCCTATTTTAAGATACTCGCATTTTTCTGGAATTTGTTAAATACTCTCGAGTTGCACTTCCAACAAGTATACATTTTCTTCCGAAAACAACGGACGACCCTGATGAAAATTTTGTGACCCTTTGCACGTGCTCAAGTTCGGGTAGAATGCTGTATAATAATATGTAATAAAGTGCACAATTTTCTCGTTAATCTACTCATCGTAGCATTTTAGCTTTTAGCAAAATTCCATTAGCTATCTTAGTCTGCTTCGTAGAGCATGTACATGTACATGGCAGCCTTGGCAGTTCTCTTTTCAGAGTTTTTTCCTTGTTGTGCACAATCAACTTTCATCGACTTTGAAATTGAAATCATGTTAATATTGGAAGCGGAAGGGAAAAAAGACTAAAAGCCGATGACACAGAGAGGCCAATAACATTTAGTGTCGAAAGAATCGTAATAAAATCATGCTCCGTGACATTTTGTGCGCAGTTTTAAAGCAACATCAAATATTTGAAAAAGAGATAAAAGCCGATGACACAGAGAGGCCAATAACATTTAGTGTCGAAAGAATCGTAATAAAATCATGCTCCGTGACATTTTGTGCGCAGTTTTAAAGCAACATCAAATATTTGAGAAAGAAAGAAAAAGGACGCCCGTTGATTTCCTGCCTACAGCTACGTATTTTTTTACTGTCATTATATGAGAGCGCTTAAATGCAATCTTTAGTATTGTCCGTGTATTGAAATATGCAATGTTATTGGTTGTAGAAGACTCTGGAGAAATGGAATTCCTGATGTCTTCTAATTGAGTTTTCCCTCAAATCCTTTCGATGATATATTCCATTGATGCGCACACAGTATCTCCACACAACAAAGCTAAACACCCGTCAAAACTGTAGGTACTTTGGCCAGTGACATATTAGAGAATATTAAGAGCAGTTTGCAAGAAGAGCCTACCAAGCTCAAGTTTTAAAGCACCCGACTAGATTTCGGGAAGATGCGGCTTCCAAACCTTCGATGGATTGCTACTTTTGCAAGTTGCTCATATAAATATCACTCAACCTTTGTGAAGAGGTTTTTATAAAGCGGAAATAACTTGTAAATATACTACGAGAACTTTGCTTTCACGCTATGAAGTTAATTACGTTTTGAATCAAGCAAAGATCCTTGTTAAAATCGCAATAATATTCTGCAAAGGCACTAGTTATCACCAAATGGGATTAATTTAACTGAGATCAAACTCTTTGAGAATGAATTCTAAGAAAGTGGGAAAAAGGATAGCTGGAATTATTCATGTGCTTCATTGCCATGTGCATGTTTCACAATAGGAATATACGTAGGTAGATGAATAAATGAATAATATTTTTTTCTCTTTTCTCCTTTCATTTTATTGCAGTCAAAGATGGAAGTTAGAAAAAAATGTTATCTGAGCAAGAGTCTTGTAAAAAGGAAAATCTTGACGACATTTTCCCCAGATGAAATCAAAGATTACCACTGCCAATTGGTTTGTTTTCGTCTTTCTAGGAAACTCATTGCGTAATATAATACACCTTACTTGTATGGCATTCGACTTTAAAGCTGCAACAGCTACCAACTTTAGTAGACTACCTGATGATGAAAAGTGCGTATTACGGATTTCACCGTATATATATTTATTTATGGAAGTTAGGAAAAAATGTTATCTGAGCAAGAGTCTTGTAAAAAGGAAAATCTTGACGACATTTTCCCAGATGAAATCAAAGATTACCACTGCCAATTGGTTTGTTTTCCTCTTTCTTCGAAATTCATTGCGTAATATAATACACGTTACTTGTAAGGCATTTGACTTTAAAGCTGCAACAGCTACCAACTTAAGTAGACTACCTGATGATGAAAAGTGCGTATTACGGATTTCACCGTATATATATTTATTTGAGTATTGCCACTGCCAACTTTAGCGTGCAATCGTTTGAGGAAATGCATTAGTCAAGAAAAGCGGTGCGAAGGCGAAGAATTTTATCGTTTGTATCATCATCATTGCTTTTTGTGGACGTTGATAAATTTACATAGTTACGATGATTAAACGGAGTCGGTACCTTTTTACAGGTAAAAAAAGAAGAGAAACTGTGTGCATGAGAATAACAAAAATACATGCATGGCTAGAGTACAAGTTGAAGTAGATTTGTTGGTTTTTCGCCTTTCGCTTCTAAAATGATATACTAAAGCGCACAAACATACAAGAAGACGCATAAAAAAGTTGAACAGAAAAAAAATTGAAAAGCCTTCTCTTTTTTTTATTCCCGGCCCGGATACATTTCACAGGATTACTATAAGGCAGGTAGTTTAAAAGAGCAAAAGTTTAGTGCATTCCGACACGGCTAGCCTGACATGATCTTCTTTTTCATCATCTGTACAACACACAAGTTTTATAGCTGATCTACTTACCATGTCATGAATGAAGCGAAATGAGTCTGCTGCTCTTTTATTATTACCTATTATTATTATATCCTTTCAACTTTGTGTGCAGGTGGGCTGCACCTAATTTACTTGATGCACTTTTATAATCATTGTGCTCGTCGCTTTACCTGAAATCAATACAAACAAACCATAAATTATGTTTTAACGTTTTTTTACCTTTAGTGCACACGGAGACCGCGCATAAATTACTGAAAATGCTTTGCATTTACATAACGTGTGATTTACTATAAAAGGATGTATTGAGCTATTCTAAAACTTGAAAACTAAACTATAAAAATGTTTTAAATGCTTGCAAACCTTTTAAGCATCAAGATTGATAATCAGTAGAAAGCATAAAATACTTTTTTATGGAATGTAAAATAAAAGTACTATTTCTTCTTGTTGTGTTGATTAGTAGTGGTAGTAGTAATGAATCATGATGGTATTTTAGCGAGCATTTCATTAAGTACATATCATGAACTCTGGTTTCTTTCACGTAATAATAGGGACACATGTGTAATGGCCTGGTACAAAAAACTATCGGAGAAAAACTTAACGTTTCTGTTTAAATCATCAATACTCTGAAACTATTTCAAATTTACATGCATTTGTCTTCTGTAAAGATATTGTTCAACTTTTACTTCTGTATCTGAATCTACAATAAAAAACCTGGAAATTATTTAATCTTAACTTGAGCTATCGCAAGTCTGATCCGTCTAATGCAACCGTTGCTAGCATGATCAGATCACAGACTGACAGACATAAAGGCAGAACTAACTTTTCATTTTAAAGTGCTTAGGTAGTTACTACGTATTACAACATCCAATCTTAACGATGAATTTTGTTATATTTATAGGTGTTCATTAACGGTTTTCTAATAAAAACCATTGACTACACAATATAAACAGTTGCGTAAATCCCCACATGCAAATTTTTAGTTAAAAGGCATAACTCCAAGTCCAACTTTTCAATTCAAGCAGAAATTACATGTCAAAATCACTCTAGAACTTATTCAAAATCCATTTTCAACTTTTCCTGACTTTGAATCCTAGCAATAATTCACAGCTTGACTGTCTTGCAAATCAAAAATGGTCTGCATGTGTATTTCATACACAACTTATTAATTTATTATTATTTATTATTTATTATGAAATGTACCCTCGTTTCATCTAAAACTGTTAGTATTTGATATTGCCTTATAATTCTTCAGTCCATAAAATAATATTCGTGGAAAGGCAACAGAGATTCTCTGCACGCATGCATCGCATGTGCAGCTACATTTTTTATAACCCTGTGGCATATTTTTCATGCGTCTTAAAACCCCATAATAACACTTTCTTAATCATATATTTTACATCGTTTACTGAACAAAAAAAGTTTGGTTGGACATTTTCGAAAAAAATTATAACGCACCGTGTACGCAATAATGTAAATTGCAGCATAGAAAAAAACTATAAAGCATGATAAATATTATGTATCATGGAAAAATTGGAGCCCCATAGGTCGCAATTTCGTCTGGACCTTTTGGATAATACTTTGCTGATCACTACTGCACACACTTATGCATCTCTTCATTGTTTTATGAGTCTAGAATTTTATTTCCTCCTCAACTTACAAAAAATATTTTCTGTTAAGCAAAAACCTATGTAATATTATACAACTATGTAGATATTCTAAAAAAATATGAGACTGGGAATACACGAATAAATGCTTGGTTACATGCATGCCTCCCAGCACCAACGTCCCATTCAATTTTACTAGTGCATTGAGTATCATCATGATCTGATCTGTGACTAGAGAGAGAAAGGCTGGAAAATCCAAGTCTCATTATTTCACCAGATTATTGCAGGCTACAAAAAGGTACTCCAAAGAGTCATTACATGTCGTTACATAATCAAACTGAAAATGATGATGGTTTATATGATTACGTCTCCACTCTCTCTCTCTCTCTTTCTTCTTGCATTTTTTGATCCCTCCTTTCCTGGTTCATGGTATCATCTACTGGATTTATGTAATGGAAGAGAAAAACTATAATAATATTTCTCCCAGACACTTTCCTTTTCATCCTTTAATATCTATAAATTTGTGCGCATAGAAAATTTCTACTGCTGTTGCTGATAATCTGAAAATTTTATTCCGACATTTTGTTTTTACAGTTCATTGCTCTTCTCTCTCTCTCTCTTGAGTCCACGTATGACTCTTTGTCTGTTGAATAACGTCTTGTTAATATTTTGGAATTATCTTTTGTTCGTGAATAATTTTCCGAGATGCGATATTGACATTCCTTTGATGTTTACATGTACATTTGATAGCCAGTGCGATTTTATATTCTTCAAGTTTAATGCAACTTGATGATAAGCGCTGTGTGAAGATGGGTATTTGTCTTGAGTGTAACGAACCAGCAAACGAACCACATGAGGAGGCTGATGATTTCTATCACTTGAACACGTTTACTTGTTGATGGTCTGCGTGATGATTTGTGGTAGTTCCTGTTCCATGATTGCGTAAAGAGTATTGTTTACAGCCCCTTTTATGTTGGATTAACGACACCGCACCGACCAGTCGAAATTCAAAAAAATGCATACGTACACCAAAAAAATCTTACCGATATGTATACTTCCTCCATAAAATATTCGCCCGTATAAATATATTATTTTTATGTCTGTTTCTGTTGATTTTACGTAATTTGATAACTGTCTCAAGATGATGATGGTTCATTCCAAAACAACTTTCGTTTTCACGATTTCGGTAATATCATGCACAATATGCATGACTACACCTTGCTTTCAAAAATATTTGATTTCGATTCAAACATTTTACTTAAATTGTCATTGTCTGGAAAAAACCGCAGATGCTTTTAAGTTTCAGCAACACAATACCGTCTTTTTACATCATCATCGTCGTTATTATTATAACTACCTGTACAAAATGTACTATCGGAAAACGCACTTTTTGTTGCTAGGGACTATTTGCTTTTGCCAATGCCAACAGAGCCAATAATGTTGTCAGTCTGTCATTTTAAAATTGTAGCTGTGTGTAGGCTTTTGGAACCAGAAATGCAATAGCCCATGAATCTTTTGAAAAATCCCATGCCACATGAGCATGGCCGCATAACACGACACATCAACCTGATCATGATCATCATCTCGTAGATGAGCAGCTCATCGTCAGAAAAAATACCTATACCATTTTTGTGTGAAGCACAAGTAATAACTCCATGGATTGTCCTGCATAACAAGCTGCCATATTTTCAAACGTCCACGCATGGATATTTTCATTGTTGTGAAAGAAACTGAAAATAAAATTCACATGCAGGCATGCGCAACCCAACGCATAATAACATGCAAATATTGCACTTGTTACGCATAAAAAAACTGCAAAAAATACAACCAACGCCAATAGTACTATATCATCTCAGCCAGCAACTGACAATCTGTGATTATTTTCGAAACGGTCGACAACTTTAACAGATATGTATAAATTTTAGCAATAATGTAAATACAAGCTAAAAACCCACACACAAATCATTGCAGATGTTATTATGCATACAAACGGACGCGGTATAATCTTTGGCAAATCTCACTTTCGCAGTTGCTGAATGTTTACAATGACGACGGCAGCGAGAAGACTTACTGAAAGGGGGTATAAGTGCCTCACAAAAAACAAATTAAGCCATCCTTGGCGCAATATAAATAATCATAAGTGAAATACTCGGTGAGAATGTTCAAGAAAAACCATGTGAATGCATTTGAGTTTTTTTTAACAAGTGTGGTGCTTCTGCTAGATTTTGGTATGCATGTCTGTTGTTTACTCTTGTTGCGTTTTAAATGTGCGTATTAGGCATAATGTATGAGCATTTATGTACGTAAACTTTGGTAGTTGTAGTTAGATGGGCATGTTTTGAAACTTTGAAGTTGGGGACATGTGAAATAAAAAGTATTGCTGCTATCCGTACGGCACTTGTGTTCTTGTTGTTGACGACAAAGAAAAGCAATGACAAAAACAGCAGAGAGATGCAAAGATGCACCACCAAGTTGATGACGATGATTATTATCATAAAAAAGAAGGAAAATTATGATACCCAATGCTTTCAACTAGAGAGTCAGAGAGGGGACCAGGCAATCATGCAGGTAACTTAACCGTCTCTTCGTCATCATCGTCGCCCAAACACTTTGCGTACAACTGCTCATCTTCTGCTCATGTAGCATGTAATAATGCAGTGACAATAGGAAGGATTCTCTCATCTTTGAGACTTGATGTATACCTATGTACACCCGATATAAAAATATTCATTTTGATGGTGCGATACAGAGAGTAGTCGGCAGTCCGAAAAACTGGGTCAGTCGCATATAAAATGACAAGGAGAAAGGAAAAATTATTTTCATTGACATTGTGACTTTTGGACGATGACCGTCGTCATCATTTCATACAGTAGTGAGGATTCATAAAAAAATGGTTTCCTAGGAACAGGTGGTATGATTTTTATAGTAACTCTGACTTTCCGTGTTACTTCTCCAGCAACTAAATTGACATGTTCTTTTTATTCAAAAAAAATAAAAGTGGTGGGGGATTTAATTATCATGGGAAATGAACCGTGCGGTCAAATATAATACCTGGTAATAATTGTGCTTCCGACTTTAGACAAACTGCCTAATATTTTTTACAAGATTTTGTGTAGTGAAGTTTAAATCATCCTTGTAGATACATTTCTTTGAAAAACTGCAGCGCTTATATGGTTTCTACAAAAACGGTGTAAGTTGTAAGTTGAACTTTTGAAATGTTCAGAACATGTCAACTTTAAAAGTAAAATAAACAAAATTCTGTTGAGTGACTCTGAGCCTCAAACTTAATTTGAAACAAAAAAAAACAAAAGTGAGTTTGAAAGTTTTTTTTTTGTTTGTGTCCACAAATTCGTTGAGCTTTACCAACATCTCATAATATTTTTTTCGTGCATGTTGCCGTTTGTGACCTAAAACCAGCAGCAACAAAACAGTTTTATATTTTATATGTCAATTAGAATTGCTTGTTAGCAAGTTGTTTCACAGAGTGTTTATTGTGACTTTTTGTTTGTTGCGGCTGCTGGAGAAGCCCCAGTGAGCAAGCAGAGAAAAATACAGGTACGGTACATGGTATAGAGCTTCACTCACGAAAAAAGGCCAACAAATGTGCGAACGTACACCTGGGACAGTCAAATCTTCCGGGGACGACGACGACGGCAACTTTGTATCCGTAAAAGGAGAAAGTGTTTACTTTGGAGAATCCTTTCAATTGGTTTGTTTTCTTTCAAAAATACAAATTTTTTTCCTCTATGGCATGCTGACATTTATTTATTTTTAAGTGCCAAAAAATACTAAATACAAACATAAAAACGGATATCCGTTCAATTGGTTTGTTTTCTTTCAAAAATACAAATTTTTTTCCTCTATGGCATGCTGACATTTATTTATTTTTAAGTGCCAAAAAATACTAAATACAAACATAAAAACGGATTATTTTTTGCCAAAAAACCTTGTAATATGTACCTGAACCACTCATGATGCAGTTTATCGATTACTTGATTATTAAAGCATGACAAAATCATTTCGAATTATTTTTTTAGAGTTTGATTTTATTTAATCGATATTGAAAAATCACAAACCATTTATTAGACGGGAGGGGAATAAATGTAAATTACCATAGGCATGAACATATATTTGCTTACGTACTTGTACTTTAAAAAAACGTTCACACGTTCATCATGTAATATTAACATCGTATGACCTCACAACAACATCTACACATCGTAAACGGGCTGAACAAAGAGAGACACCCGAGTATTCACACTTTGCACAATAGCAGTGGTGTCAATGTGGTTTGAGGGTGTTAAAAAGGCGATAACAGACAAACAATAACAATGAGAATTTGCTCTAGAGCAAAAATTTGATGGCAGCAGCAACAGTTCCTCATAGGCTTGACTTTCAGCAGCAGTAAACACAAAAGTACATGGGACGTGTGCCTGTGGTGCGTCTGTCTACAACAAGCGAAAAAAAAACACACACAAGTTATCCATTATTTCTAGCTTGTTTTAGTTTTTTATTACAGTGTTTAATTTGGGCTAAATGGATAATTCATGAAAGAAAACAGCTTACCTAACTTTTAAAATGGCAAAAGAAAAAAATACCTGCGTTGTGCACATATTTATTTATTTTAATATTGTTATGTTCTGGTAATAATCATAATATTAATAAAAATAATAGCGGCAGTATTAATAATCATAATAAAGTAAAGTGTATCCCATTAGCGACAAATGAGAAAGCGTTCGTTGTTTTTTGTTCTCTCTCTCACACACACATTCTCAAACTTGACGTTAAAATCAAAAAGAGGAACACTGTGCAGACTGCAGTGAAAGATTGGCGGTAGCGGCGGCGGTGTTGTTGTAGCAGTGGTAGATGAGAGACAAAACAGGATACAATTCACCAGGTTGACGAGGACGATGATAAGAAAAAAATAATAAGTCCTAGGTAGGTATATATAGAAAGATACCTACTGGTACGATAAGAATACTTAATACAAATATTCATGTACTTGGGTATTATTATAACAAGAAGAAGAATAAAAGCTCGAGAGAGATGGAAAGAGAGAGAGAGAGAAAAAAATCGTACTGCATCGTTCGCTACTCATAAATCATTCGGAAAAGCTCATTAGGTTCATCATATTCATTGTCATCTTGTGTCTTGTTTTGGGCCTCTTGAGATTATGCCCACTTCTTAAAACACTTCTTCCTCGCAGGGTTTCTTCCTTGTAAACATTTACCTGTAAAAAAATTTTCAGCTTTTCCCTTTTACTTCTCTTCTTCTTCTTCTTCTTCATTCGTTCCTTTTACAACAACAAGACATTGCCTATGGCATCGTGTAACAGGAACATTATAACCATTATCATCATCATAGTCGTCATAGTCTCCGTCATTGATGCATCATCTCTCTCTCTCTCCCTTTCTTTCTTTCTTTTGAATATAAACGGTTTTGGTTACCTATATATTATAATCATCATGATCATCGTCATCATGAATGGGATGTATTCACAAGACAGATATATAGCAATAATAATAAGTATATATTGTTGTAGTGTACAAGTGAACGCTTCTCTATCGCTCGCTCTTCTTAAGTTTTCAGTATAGATCCCTCACATTTTCCTGTATTATTACTTCAACTCAACTTCTCCACTGCCACCACTACACGGAAAGTGTCTAAATTTGTGACTTTGGGAAGCGTAATATATGCACTTTTTTCTTTTACGATGAACAACATTTTTCCACTTTTTTACGCACCGTAACAACCAGGTATAAACCATGATGATTTTCAAGTAAAAATGCACAAGCATACAAATAAATATATTATCCCTTTTTCTTTCTTGTGAAGGCCTACTTCTTTACATTTTGAAAGCTGCTTAACCGAATATTATTGCACTACACGTACATACCTATTCTCTGTGTACTGCTGGTACAGTGATTAATATTCAAAAAAATTCTCTCTCACCCTTTCATCTGTATGGCGATGATGTGTTTTCGTTTTTTGTCTCTCCCTCTCTCTCTCTCTGCTTCTATCTTAGACACTGACGACGCTGAGCTTTAAGCACATACTTTATTCCCTCTTTCTTAATCATGTCGCAGCAGCGCAGTCGTACACTTAAAGACGGCACAATATTTTTGACCTGTAATGTTACCAGTAGTAGTAATTTATTTTCTGATGTTGCCTTGCCTCCACTACTGGTTATTACTGGCTCTACATTGTAAAATTTAAAAGATTTGGACTTATAAGCACCTACAACGACAATAATAGCAACAGCACTACCATCAACAATTTGTACTACCAAGTATGTGTACTTAAAAAGGAGGAGAGCGAGAGAGAGAGAGAAGAAAAATAAGTTTATAAATAAAATGTGTTGTGGTGGTGGTAGTGATGATTATGGTCTTATGATACTGGTTACAACAAGTGTGTAAAAGCAACTTGTTGTAATAAAAAATAGATGCTCATTTCAATTTCACTCTTGCATATATTGATGACGGGACACGTTGAATTACCAACAACAGGAATGCACACAAACACACATACAGGATG
>JAANSP010000406.1:0-22387 GCA_036850745.1 Homidia socia | reverse complement strand
CTCGACGGAACTTGGTGTAGATCATAAGTATATAACTTATATTAGTTTGTGTGCATATCCAGTCGATTCAATGCTTTCATCAAAAACTAGAGGAAATTGAAATAATATGCTTCTATTTTGAGACAGAGTTTATATAGATTTCTGGTAATTCATACTGACCACCGCAGTCTACTGTTGACTTTCTTTGACCAGTTTTTACCCGTTCCAGATTTCATTTTCTTAAAAAAACAGTATTCTCCTTGTCAAACTTCCGTTCTTCTGCTCACTCAACCGATAATTTAATAATTTTTGGCACTGTCAGCTAGGAAGAGAAATGAGGATATCGATCATCGTCATGACTTTTTTACAACCTTATATATGAACCAATACTGGAACATGGGATAATAAAAAACTCACCAGTAAAGTGTTTTTTTTTTCGTTTGAATGATATGAATGAGAAAATTTTAGCAAAACAATTTTTAATCTTGTTGCAATCAAAAAGTCCTATTTTCTAGAAAATATCCAACCAACACATTTAAAACAGAAAAAGTTACTGAATGAAATTGCAAATGAGGATATCAATCATCGTCATGCATGACTTTTTTACAACCTTATATATGAACCAATACTGGAAAATAGGATAAGAAAAAACTCACCAGTAAAGTCGTTTTTTCTCGTTTGAATGATAGGAATGAGAAAATTTTTAGCAAAACAATTTTTAATCTTGTTGCAATCAAAAAGTCCTATTTTCTAGAAAATATCCAACCAATACATTTAAAACGGAAAAAGTTACTGAATGAAATTGCAAACACTATTATTTTTTATATTTTCAAGTCTTTGGTTGAATCGGGTTTACTCTGCAAATTGAGCCCAGTAACCGAGCATGTGATTTGAATTACAACTCGTTATTCCTTGACAAAAATGAAGCAGGGAATAAAATGATTTACTATTCCAAAAGTAGACAAAATAGTGTTTTATAGTTTATTAAATACAATCATTACTCATCATGTAACTTATAACCCAAATTATGTTGAGCGTTTATAATTTTAGTTTATCTGAACTTCTAATACTCTAATCTAATAGCCTGTAACATTTTATTTGAAATCTTGGTAATGTTAAATTGTTAAGCCATATCATTAACAGTGTTAAAGCGGAGAACCACAGGTCATTACATCTAAGGAATGACTTAATGTATATTTATTGCTGCTGCTTTAAAATGTCGACCTTGTCCTTCACCAAATCATCTTTTTTGACGACACCCACAACAGGCTCAACCCCATCGCCCGTCTTATCAGTTTTGTTATACATATCATTGTCCTCTAGAACAGTCGCCGCATTGTTGAGTTTTGAATCCTTCTTCTCATTTTTCATTACAGACCCCTGGTTAGTCTCCTTTGCCTCCGTTTCTGCAGGTTGCTGTTTCATCACTTCATGTAACTGATTAATTTGATCTGGACTTGACATGTCTATATCTGAATAAGAGTCCGAGTCGTATATTGACCTTAATTTATTGGTGGCTTTAGTTACAGCTGCTGTGCGCGTCTTTCTTCTTGACAATAGAAGAGTCAGTCGTTGCAGTCTTTTGAAATTTGGATAAAACAGTTTTTTGAGTCGTCTTTTTGGTGTTGGTGGTACCACTTTTTGCATTTCCTGATTTAGTAACTGCATGCGGAAATTTCTTTTTCTGGTCTAAATCAAAGTCTGCGCCATAATACAACTTCATTTCTGTGGCTTTGGTTGGAGCCGCTGAGGATGACTTTTTAAACGTGACGGTAGGACCAATCGTTGCTAGTCCTGAACGCATTAATTTCCTACCGGAGGGAGTCTTGGCAAATGCAGGAGACAGGACAACTGTATTTGCGGTAGCGCTGGTAATTGGCTTCACCGGTTTCTTTGCTGCTACTGTAGGTTTTTTGACGCCAACTGTAAACAAAAACATTTAATTGTTCATTGTCCGATACATTTAAAATATAATGAAGCGTTTCAGTCAAATATGAGAATCAAGTTTTGATTTTAACATACCCACTTTATCTACGACACCTTTCAACTGCACGTCCTCAGTGGCCCTGTCATTTACTTGCTCGTGCAATTTTTCTCCGTCATTCTCCGATAAAGCCAACCAGCGATGTACAAAAGCAGTTGTAATCAGTGGTTCACTGACCATATCATTCAAAGCTGGTTTACAACTGTCCAACAGTGGTCCCATCACACTTAGGGTAGGCGTGGTAGATATTTCCATTACTTCCAAGGTTTGTTTCATTTTGTTGGATCCCAACTTTCGCGTTCCATTTAAGGAAGATGAAGACGTGGATAAACTTTTCACTGTCTGATCCTCCTCTGGTGGCATTTTGGATTTTTTGGCAACTAGAAGAAATGAAAACATTACAACTTTTGAATAAAAATGACGCAAATGTTTAAACGTTTGAATGTTTCCACGCACCTCCAATGCGGGCATTTTTTGGCTTAGTAGTCGAAGACGGTGCTGAAATATTCATGTTAACATTGCGTGAAGCAGTAGCATTTGGCTTTTCTGGTTTCAAAACGGCCAGTTTGGGTTTTTTTGGTAAAACCTACTATTAATGTAAACAAAGGTCAGTGTATAAAAATGGCACATTCAACTGACACTTTAAATAACTTCTAATTTTTAATAGTGTATTTCAATTTACCGTTAGCAGCCTTTTGATTCGCATTGGAGCCACCATTTTTTGTATTTTCTTCCGGCTCACTGTGTTTGGGTTTATTGGAAACCACACCTGAAAAGAGTTGAAACAAAAATTTAGGCCATAAGCATAATTCTCTCCAGATAGATAGATATTTTATGGCAGTATATGCTCCAAGCTTACGTTTTACAGCATAATAAAAGCGTTTCCTGTCTCTTCTCGTTTGCCCGCTTTCTACAAAAGTTTCCAGAGATTTTATGAGCTGCATCGTGTTTTCTCCAACATTTTTTTCTCCTACAATTGAACCAAGGCTGGAAATCAGCTCGTTGTGCTGATTTAATTCTTCTTCTTGAACGGCTTTGATGGCTTGTTTGTTTGTCTCCACTAGCTTCTTACAATCGTCCAGTTGGCGCTCTAAAACTTTTTGCTTCCCTTCCAACTCTTTTTGACGAGCTAGTAACTCTCCAAGTCTCGTGTCCTGATTGCCAATTGACATGATCTGATGGGAGAAAACTGAAAAGACATTATAAATAGTTTTTGAGTACGTTAATGAATCACAAAAAATCAACACCATGTTTTCCATGCAATCCAGTTAAATAAATAAATAAGATCAGTGTCAAAAAACCGGGAAAACATTCCACTTGCCTGACTCTAAAAACTAATCAGAAAGCTCCAGTCAAATGGCTACCTCACCAACCGACAAATGGATTATTGTTGCGACCAGATTATTTACTGTCCTGATCAAATCTGATTTCAAATCCCACGAATTTTCAAAAATATAATGCGAGATTAAAATGAAACCGAATAACAAAAACACATCCAAGTCAACAGTCGTCAATAAGCACTAAAGCACGTAAAAAAGTAAAATCTGTAATTTTGTCAAATAACTGAAGCAGTTCAAATTTCGCCAAGGATTATTTATGTTTTTGAGTAAACGCTAGGAGCAAATTTCACAATTTGAGTCTGTTATAACAGTTTACCTTCACTATCAACGCAAGAAAGTAAAAAAGGAGACTGGGAAGCCCACGACTGTTCTCGACGAGATGTAAAGAAATACTATTTACACAGCTTTAAGGACCTTTTATCGATGGTAATATACATACCGAGCCTCGCCTACATACTAGCGTATTAGGGTAAAAGTTGTTTTGGGAAAATGCTGCAGCATTTTGGACTTTAATGATTAGCATAAATGTCAAGATTTATATGACAATATACAACGCTGGATATGCTTAAGTATTTCATTTTGTAGTTTTTATATTAACATTGTACCAAAGCTAACCCAACATGTACCACCTCTGCTAGTCAAAAAGAAATCCAAGTGAATTTTCATATTTGCTTGATTATTTTGGACAGATAAAAATCCCAGTCACAACAAACCCAAAACTGTGAGCAATGAGTAGAGATAGGTTCCCATTAATCTTATTTAGTATGTTATCCAAAGTCAGTCCAACTTCAATTCAAATACAAATCCAGAAAAAGATTTTGGTCTTTCTCCTTTCTTGTAACAAATAAAATCCAAATCCGTATTTGAAACCAAGAATAGATTCTAGAGCCTCAAATATTTTTATCCAAAACCTGGTCCGGTACTACAAATGAAATGTAAAGTATGCTAGTGAAAGTCGTTAGTATCTAATTACATCACACACATTCATAAATGCAGTTCGTTTTCGCAGTGACATAAACTTGAACTCAAAAACTTAAACGTTCAATTTTAAAATCATGTTACCCTTACAAACACATGTTAATGCTCATAAACAACTAGTTTCTATAGTTTTATTAAAGTTTTTACTGTTGATGGCGACAATTTGAATGAGTAGCAAATTTTTTGTCAGTTTTCTATTCGTTACTACTCTCTTCGCAAAGCGTATAATATGGTAAACAAGTCTACCATTACATGCTCGAACGGCCCATCATCAAAATAATTTTCGGCTTGTATAAGGTAGTCCAACCCGTCATGATCACCACTATCATCAAGATCAAAGACAATATTTTTAAGTTTGAATTTAAATTCGCTTCACTTACAAAAGATAGTTATAAATAGCAAGTGCGATATGTACATCATGTCAAAGATGCCACAAGTATCACGCACACTACAGTGTCCTTCGGTTCAATATAAGCCGGTTTTTATATTTTAATATACCTTCAAGAGGTAATTTTGCGATTTCTCGCCAAGATTCATTTGCGATCTTTAAAAACATGTTTGCTAAAACTTTTCCGCTGGAAAGTAATAATTTGGTTTACTGTTGTTCCAAACGGCTATGCAGAAGTTGAAGAGTGTTATTAGAAAAGAATATTTAACAAAAATCCTTCGTTTCTCAAAATTGTCGAACACGTTGACGTTGACAAGCAAAGCTTGAATAATGTGTAATTCATATGAAAATACAAATTGAAGAAACAAAATCAGTAGCACGCATGAGCACGTGACCAATAAGCAATAAATAACCCTCCAAAAATTAGGAATTGTGTTAATTTTTATTTTAAAAGTTTTATTTTAAAAGTTTTATTTTAAAAGTTTTATTTTAAACAACAGAATTAATAAACGCATACATATTAAAAACTAAATCTTGACATTTTACATATTGGCAAAGATGTAATGCCCTCCGCCAACAAAAAACTTTCTCACTTGAGTATAAGTTTACAAATTTCATAATACAACAAAAAATCAAGTAATTAAAATTAGAGTATAATATCTAGTCGGAATAAGTTGAATAATGTCATGTAAATAAATCATTATGATAATTTTTCTTTTCAACTTTTACAGATTATACTAAGTAATATGTAAGGTATAACTACAGAAAATAACTAACTATAAAACGCAAAAAGTAATATAGTAATTGATATTGTTATTACATCTAATTTAGTTTCAACATCTATACTTTTAAATAATGAAGATAGTATTATATCGATCAAAATACTACAATTCAAAAACGAGTCAGAACAAAAGTTAATATTCATTAAATTTCTACAAATGCACCGGTTTTTAATTCTTTTTACAATACTTTCAATTACAATTGACATGACATATCATTTTCCTTTTCGTTGTCAGTGCCTTTCTCATGTCCCATCTCCCTCTCCTTGCTGAAAAAAATTTGAATTTTTCCATCAACTACACGCAAGTGCTCCAAACTGCGAAGGCCATTAAAGAGTGGTCCAGTAGTGAAAGTACTTTCAAGAAGCTTGTAAAACTTGCATCGGCCTGGTGAATACATTGGCTCATTCAGCATATTACGCGTGGTTCCGTACAGGGCAAAGGATAAAATGGGCTCACAAATTTCAGCCAGTCCAATATCATCTGTTGGAAAACATATTATACACACATAAAATGTTAGCCTTACAGCACATATTTATGTAGTAAAATTTATAAAAGATCCACTGTATTGAATTACCTAGAGTGATTACTTGATTACTTTCTACTCTTTTCGTATACAGGGCGAAAAGTGTGTGATATGGTGGATACAGATTCTCCTCAATATGCTTCTTGATGCTCGACATGGTGCACGACCTTAATTGATTTTTGGTTTCCGATCCAAACGTATTTTGAAAGTGACGGGCCATTCTGTGAGGGGTTTCGTATTTTGGATCTGCCATTTTCATTATTACTTTGCAAGAAGCGCCCAAATGTGAACGCTTAGTGTATCCATCTATCGTTCTTTGGAATTCATTCAGCCATGCCTCACATTGGTTCTTTCTTGATTGCGAAGACACAAAGCCAGCAAGATATTCAGTAAAACTGGATTCCGTGAAGGCTGCTCCATCCAAGTCAAGCGACGTCCCGTTGAATAGTTGGCTCGAAAAGTTTACACTCGAAATTTGTATCCCGTCTTCCGCATGTTGGTTGACATTGAAAACAAAGTTTCCGAATCGGTTTAGCATACCGGGATAAAATTCCTTACTTGGCGTCGTGCGCATAAATTCGGTCACGGAGTCCCTATTCCAGAACAGTGCACTGTCTCTGGTATTAAAAACACGTTCAAATTCAATAGCAATCTCGGAGAACTGGTTCATCATCAAAAAACGGTGGTTGTTTTCCATGAGACTAGCAATATTAGTGAAGTCATTGATGACTGTAAATGTTTTACAGTCTTCTTGTAGGGCCTGAATCTTGGTACTAAAACGTTCATTAAAGGCTTTTCCAAACGCTTTAACATCTTTTGCTTCAATTCGTACATTGCGGAAGCAATTCTGAGAGTCGTCATCACAATCAAGTGCTTGTAGATAAGTTGGGCAGTGTCTGAGTCTCCATGCTGTCTTTGTGTCGCTGTTTTCGAGTGACAAAATAGCTTCGTCCACCGCAGCAGTAAACAGTGGTTCGAAAGTACTTAAACCTGCCTCTGTCTCCTTTGCAAACATGATGATCTGGGCCAAGCTGTATTCCGTGTAACGTCCGAACGGTATAGAAATAATTTCACAGACCCCCGTTGAAGCGACTCTTGCCTGAAAACTACTCTTTTTCTCCCAAAAAACTCTAACCGTGTTAGGCAGCTCAAATTCCTTCTCAATTGTCATAAAATCCCAGGAAGTACTGTATCCATTGAATCCAGTAAAAACTTCTTCTTGGATGTTGGGTTGAAGGGACTCCATGTCTATGCAGTTCCAAAAAAGTCTTCTTTGGGTCCAAGATAAATTGAGGTTAAACGATGTTGATGGTAAATTTTCTCACACCAGCTTTTTGAATCTGCAACTATAAAGATTGAAAGTTATTTTAACGAGCAGGTAATGGCGAGCACAGTTCACATTTAATGGTTTAAAGCAGCCACATACAAGAATGGTCAAAGTGAAAATTTCAGCGATTTATATATAACAAAAATGTCCATACTGTATTCAAATGCATGAAAAAACCAGTAAAAGTCATAGTTGCTTTTCTACAAAATGTTAATAAATTTAAAAAAAGTAAATGCAATAAATTTGGCCTTAGTGTAAAAAGTTGAAATTTGGAGATTTCTACTTTACCGTCAGGCGTCTTTGTACAATTATAAGTCAAAACGAAATTCAAATTCTAAACTAAAAACTGCAAAAATATTTTTCTATTCAACATTTTCCAAGTGAAAATGCACTCAAAATCAAAACAAGTCAAATCTCTGATTAACTGTCCAGGTAAAATTCAGAGTAAATTAAGCCGTTAGTCTACTCAAACGCCACCATTGTACACTCAAACTACAACCGAATATATTTTCAAAATAATTGCTTGATTATATAGAAATTTGGGTTCTTACCGTATCAAGTAGAGTTTCCAAGTTTAATCGATAAGAACTCGAAAAAATTTCACCAACAACAAATTACATGGACTAACAAATACAACAGTTATAAAAAAGTACTGTGAATGTTTTAAAGTATCATTGCACTGATCAGATTGCCTTTTGCTCGCACATTTTGAACTAAAAATGATGGAATGAATAAAATCACAACGTGTCACGACGGCTACTTCAACAAGCGTCTCCACATGAGAACTGATTCAATGGTGCAAGAATTATTATTAAATGCAGTTTGTTTGTGGACGTGGTTAAGTTTATCTGTTACAACTATCACCAAATCAGGAACAAGGCCAAAAACAAGCAAGAAGTCGGTCCTAATAGCATTTTGTAAAATCAAGTCAGATAATACACATCTAAGTTGAGAAAATTTTAGGAGCCCTACAATGCATTTGAGCTTACTGACTTATTAAAACTTACTGGCTCAAGTAGAGTATTAATTTTTTGAATGCGCAAGGTTATTTTATTAATATAACGCAGACCCAAAATGGTGAATGCTGAACGTTTTGCCGCCAAAATGCTAAAAAATGTTAATCGATTGACACAGTTTCTATATAAATATAATTTTCCGCTTAACAAAAAAATGAAATTTTATTGGTACTATAGTATAGAATATAAAGGCATTGTCCTGTGACTTTTTAATAAAACCAAGTTTATTGGTGCTTGAGTAGGACATCTTCCACGTAGCTTTCTTCTAGTTCACATTGATTCTCAAAAATCTCTAGAAACTCTGCGTCTTCTCGCTCAAGATTGAGACCGGCAGCTCGGCGGTGTTCAATCCTTATTCCCCGGTAAACCCCAACATCTTGTCCTGTCTGCCGACCAGCCCAGTATGCAGAACGAACGTCCTGATCCTTAATTCTGTAATCAGCACGCCAAAAACGTGTAAAAAATGATGCAGGCATTTCTTCGTGTTCCAGGTCGTCGTCAGTTGTGCTTTCGGAGTTGGGCTCAGACTAAAAATAAAAAATGGAAACAATCAGGGTTATAATTATTCACTTGGGCAAAATTATCCAGTAATTGTATTTATACCTCATGAGTTGAATCAGAAACATTTTCATCTGTAGAAATCCTTTCTGCAAGTGGCAAGACTTTGGTTCCATCCCGTACCCGTTCGATAATTTCTTTGACTCCATAGCCAAATGGTTGCAAGTTTTCATACCTCTGTAGGTATGCAATTGCGTCTCCCGACAAATCGTCGCCATTAGTTTGCCTTCGTCTCATGTCGATACCCCATCCCCCTCCAAACGCATAACCCGCACGAAATCCATATCTGAAACCCGAAAGGCGTTTTTTCTCCATTCCTGAAAGGTTTTCCCCGAAATGGCGAGCGATCCATTCTGTCGTGAGAATCCCTTCGTTGGTGGTCAAGTCATGTATCTGAAAAGTTCAAATTGTCAACATTTGAGTATTTGAATAACTTAACTTCACTTGACATTGATTTGTTACATACCTGAAGATTTTGGGCGTTTGCTTCTGCCATTTTAGCGTTTCTCCAGTTATATGACGTAAAGCTTACTATCTAGAATCAAAAGATCAGTAATTTAATTAACCAACCTTCATTTCAGACTAAAGATAGTCATTGCATATATAAACTTGTGATTTGGTAACATGGACATTTTGGGAAGTATATGACGTAAAGCTTACTATCTAGAATCAAAAGATCAGTAATTTAATTAACCAACCTTCATTTCAGACTAAAGATAATCATTGCATATATAAACTTGTGATTTGGTAACATGGACATTTTGGGAAGCAGTTTCATAAAAAAATGTAGCATAGAAATTCGTCTAGCTAATGTCTGAATAAAATAATTTTAAAGCAATTGAAGATGGTATTCTACATTATTCACAATATTCAGTAGTAACATTCACCTAGTCCAATTTTAGCCAAAATTTATGTCAATTTAGTTTCAAAATTGTTTATATAAAAGTCAAATCATTCCTAATCCCAAATCTAAACTCATGGTCTAGCCAAAAGCAATGTCAAAAGTTTATTCCAAAACTTATAGAGCGTTATCGGTATTCTGTATGCCAAGTGAAAACAGTCAAAAAAATTACGCTAAATGTAAAACTGAATTTCACAAACCTCCAGTCTCAGTATCTAATGTGGTTTTCCGTCAAGAATGGAGGACCTAAAAATTTCACCAAACCAAATTTGTTGCAAGTGTCAAAAACGCAAGTGGAGGCTACTATCACTGTTTTGTTTATGATTACCGTTTTGAGAGAGATTAATGGTTGAAGTAAAATATATAATAGCTATTAGTGGATACTTAAAGCTTTATGTTCCAAATAATATTCAAAACAGTCCCCTCGTTTGAATATAAAATAAACTGCCAACAAATTATAGTCAATCTCATGCACAGAAATTGTCACTTGTTCTCCAAAAAAACTTTTTTAACAGTCAAATGTGTTTACAAATTTAAAAGCACTGATAAACTGTCAACAAATTTTATTCCACAACAAAAAAGTTGTCCAAGATGAGCAGGTGGTTTTAGTATACTGTTTGATTGTATTTTAGTCAAACAGGTAAAGGTATTTAGGTAAACGTGTACCTCAAATCATTTGAGTACTAGTAAAATCAACATGGGTATTTAGTTTGTGCACAGAAAATTGGTAAATATGCAATGAAATATTTAAGGTCACTGGAAAATTAATAACAGTAACTTTAGCATATTGAAATCAGATCTTTTGCATTTTAGTTTTCCACGATTTACATTATTATTGAATTGAATGTGAAAATTTAACTAAATAATAATAATTTAATCTCCTTAGAATTAAATTCCTTTATAACTAAAAGGGTCAGAAAATTATTTTAATGCCACGTAACATACTGTGGAGAACCAAAACTTTCTATGAAAAAACAATTGCATACCTTACAGTTTATGGGTTTGTTATTTGCAGTGTTATCCATAATGCTTGTTACTATACCTACGATACCAATCCAAGAGACTACATTATAGAATTTTCTTCCCAATTACATTTTTGTTGTTATTTTCCTAGCTAATTTTATTTTCACATGGTATTTTTCTTCAAAAAACGGAGCCCAAAACTGCGAAAAAGACTTGATTTCCTACTTTGTGATATACATTATGCCAAAATCGTGCCAAAATCAAGTTCAAAAGTACAGTCAAGAAACTTGAACATGATCAATTCATACAGGATATTAATAAAAACTCAACGTTAGACCAGATTCAAGTACAAAAATAAAGTCAAGAAATCTAAATGAGATTATTATTGTGTAAGTTTTGAAAATGAGAACAAAAATCTGGTAATGCTAACGTCAATGCAACGATCTACTTTTCATGATCAATATGTATGAATAGTGTTTGGTGAAAATCAGTTTACATATTTCAACTAAAAGCAAATGTCTAGCCAAGTCCTGGTAAGTACAAGTTAGTAAAAAATTACCTTTCCATTACAGGCAATTTTATTTTCAAAATTTATTTGAGTAGTAAACATGAAGCTACTTACCAGAAGATTTCAGAGTCAAATCACTACTCAACTTGGCTAAGGAGAACTTCTTCTGTGTATCACAAACTGAGATGTGTCCGTTTTATATGAAAACTGCGGAGAGTAAAATAATTACAAATATTGATGTTTATGCACAGATTTATTCTATCAAGAATGGCCACATCAAAAAGTATGTGTCGAATTAAAGATTGGTTAAATTCGAAGAATATCTGAGCAACTTGTATTATCTGGAACAGCTATTTTGTTATTTTGAATGCAGCTAAAATTTATTGGACTTAAAGTCTTTTTCTAGCAGTTAAGTTCAGTTATTCCGAGTTCTCTCTGCGTGTATCCATAAGCAGTAGCTAAGGTCAAAGTGTAACTAAACCCTACGCAAAGTTACGTCCATTTATGATATTTTTCTGCCCATTAAAATTACTATTGTGTACAAATAAAACAAAGTCGAGAAAAATATATGTCCCAAGTATGTGAGTTTGTTCATACATTGTAGTGAATGGTGTTCATGAAAAGATTGAAGATATAAATCTCTAAATAAATCATAATTTTCAAAAGCCGATTGTTTACTATTTCATATTTCCCGAAATCAATATACAAAAAACTGGAGAGCTAAATATTTAGTAAACACATTCATCGCATTTATTCAGTGGTACATTCAAAAATGAATACTAATTAATCTATATACATATATAAACCTTGTTAAAACTAACAAGCAATACATGTTGCACGTTCAATGCACTAAAGCTATACAACTATTAATTGATAACAAAATATGTATGTAATTGAAAAACTGTAATGTTCCCGTGTGTACTTTATAAAGTTTAGATGAGTACATGAGTATTGCTGATAGCAATAATTAATTGGTCGCACGTTCCTTTTTGATGATGAAAATCTGAGCTCCCACCGTTTCTCCGCCTTGTTTTCCCGATCCTTATTGTTTTCTGCTTTTATTGGCCCCATCATCCTTGTCCTTAGTTCCGCACTCCACTTCCACAACTTTTCGCTTTCCGGAAACAGCTTCTACGGTACAAAATTTAGTTTAGAAATAATACCCTGTATGAAAGGGCTATTTAAATATTAGTAATAATAAAACTTTTATAATAATAATTATACAAAACTTTCAGACGCACTTTTAACAGCTTGGAGGAACACTCTGCTTTCGGTTTCATCTTGACTTCCTTGAGAGAATTTTTCTATGGCCTTTCCTATATTTGCCAAATTTTTCTCTGCGTCCTCGTCCAATGAACCAATTGCCAATAAAAGGTTTTTGACAATATCATGGCGACGTTTTTCTTGGTCCGCTCGATTATTTCTTATCATTGTCTGGTTCTCGTTTAGTTCCTCCACACAGCGCTCTAAACCCATCTCCAAAGATTTCTTCTTTGCTTGCAGCATTTGTTGACGCTTGCGCAAGTACAAAAGTTGTTCATTTTCATCACTTGAAGCCATAATTTATCAGTCACAAAATTTTGATACTTTAGCTGATAGTCAACACTCCAACTGCAAAACCACAATCAAGTATAAACCTGGATCACAATTTACGGCATTATTCAGTCAAAGAACCGATTTTAATATAAAAACAATATTCAAAAACAGATAATAAGCAAGGTATAAAAATAAATTCAAAACCTCACTTTTAGCTCTTTATATGTGGGTTCGTAACTCTTTTTCGTACGAGATTCAGAGGTATTTAAGGAAATTTTTTACATGCCACGAACAGATCAAAAGTTAATAGGAAAGAGCAAAGATTTATTATACAATCTAGTCTTTACAAATGTAACTCAAATTAAAAAAATCGTACAACAACGAGCATGGAATTCTGTGACGCTTTTAAGTCACGCTCAAACCGAATTATACAAATGGATAAACTGAAGAAATGGGACCGAAAGTATTAAAATACGTCTAATGATCTACTTAAAGATATTTTTGTTTCGAATCATAATAATCAAAATCAGTAAAATCACCAATTTAGTATTACAGTTTAAAATTTACTCGGCGACAAAAAATGCACTCAATCAAGGCACGTCTTTATCGAGCACCCAAATAGATGTGTCGTTACTCTTTGCTCACCAAAGTATAAATGAAAACTGTGTATGTGGTCATCCCTCTTATTTATCCTGAACCAAGTGAACATTGATGAAAGTGAATATCAGTTCTTACTATGTATAGTCAAAGTCAGCTCAAGTCCAACCACAAAATCAAAGTGTTTACAATACGTTAATGGTTATTCAGGGGAAATCATTTTTAATGTTCAATAAAAAAGTCGGGTCAAGTCCAATCTAAGTAAAAATGTTAATGTATATATTCGATTTCATTGTAAAGTCAAACCAAGGCCAGATTTAAAGGTGAAAATTAACTCAATAAAGCATAGACCCTCATAATCATGAGTGAAGTCAGAATTTTAAAGTCAAACCAAGGCGAGACCCAATACCATATGCCATTTGGAAGGGTCTGTTACTCTGTCCTGTACTTTCTCACACAATGATGTGTTCTAGTCGATATTTACCACTGTGGCCAGCGTGCATGCGAATAAAAAAATTATGTGGATGATGCAAATAGTGCAGTAAAAATGGATTTATGAGATTTTCGTACTTTTGGTAGCAAGGTTTTTAATGCGATATTATAAAATTAAAACGTTTTTAACGAAAACCCAAAATCCTCCAAAATCGTAAAATCATCAAATATAAAGATATTATTTCAACTTTTTCCCATTATCTTCTACATGTGTTGGCCTTGGTGAAAATTAATTTGTAATGAACACAACAATATAGCAAAAATACCCAGACTCCCAAATTGCAATCAATTCATTCATTGCTTACTGCGAGCTATATATATTAACATTCTCTATGCAATTTTCGACGGCTTTTGTACATCAATTTGTTTCGTCCTCAGGCCCCAGGATTGTACCTGTTCCTAGAATACCAGAGAGAGATTCACGATGTTTTTTATTCTTGATGCATTAAATTTCGATTGTATCCGGATCGAGTAATTCTTCGGACTTGCTAGTGTGCAAAGTATGACCTTTTAAAAAAATAAACTACAAACATACATATAATAGTATTGTAATTCTCGTGCTTTATTTATTTGACAAAGTCGTTAAGTATTAAACAAAGTATTTCTCTACGATCCAAAATACTTGATCAGTAGCAGTACGGACATTTGCGGAAATTTTGTACAAAATAATGTTTTCAATTTTAATCTTTGTTAATTCAAAACCCAACGATGCACACTCGTCAGAAATAAATATATAACACAGTATTTAAAGTGAATGAGAACGCACCTAGATTATGTTTTTGTGTTAAAATTCAAAAGCATACTGGGGCAAAAAGGAACATAAGCGTTTTACCGTTTCATCGATAAGTTTGTTTCATAAATAAAAAATTATTGAATTGCTCTGAAACTATTATTTTAGAACTGCATTTTTCCCCAATGCAGAACGGAATGTCGGATGCCAATAGTATGGAGTAATCTAAGGGCCATTTTCTATGTAAGCATGCTGCTTTCCTTTACACATCTGCAGTAAACACGTACATTAGTCCTTGGTCATTATTTTTTTTATCCCAGATCTTACTGGTTTACTGGTTTACTTTACTGCTGCTATTTGCAATCATGAAAATTAGAAGAATAAAAGAATTTGTAAAGTGCCATGGTTTTTTTTTGTGGTTGCATCGCATTTGTGATCATCATCAAAGCAAAAAGATGTTTCCTTGCCATTACATCATAATGCGACAGCTTAACGTTTTAAATTTTCAGTATGAGATAGAAAGAGTTACGGTAATCAAATTAAGTAATTAATTTCATATTTTAAAATACACTTTTCTGTCAAGGATGACTATCGAGAAAATAAAAACAGACGCTTTGATCCACTTCTCTTAAAAAATATTCTTTCTCGAAAATTACACACATTTTTGATAGCCCTCGATTAAATTTTAAATGCTAATAATAAACATTTCAATTTATTTTTACCTTTCATTAAAATTTGAACTTTAAAAAAAGAATTAAAAAAGGCAAAAAGTATTTGGCACTGCATGGGATCGAAGTCTCCACAGCTGTGGTGGAGGCCCAGCACACTGCCACTGCGGCACCCTGGTAACATTTCGTATGAAGGGCTTTTTTCTCTTACATAAAAGAGTAGAATTCTTGTTCTTTGCCGTGCTGTGCTGTGCTTCATCCATCCAGTGGACCAATCCCGACGGAGGATAGATTTTGATTGGCCGAGAGTATGCAGCGTCTTACCCTATTAAATGAATTCTACATTCAGCGAGCAGAGATGTAAGGCAGACTGCCTTAGGCAGTTCTCGTTTTTTGAGAGATGATATTGCTCTAATTTCTCATCGTCACTCATTATTGTATGAGAATTGTGAGAAAAAATGAGAATGGCAATAGTGATGTGAATTGAGAATTAAAAGATGATATCAGAGTATTGACAGTATTGACAATACACTTACACTTTGAGAATTGAGAGATGATAAGAGAGTATTCAACATGTATTTTTGAGAAATGAGAGTCCTTTTCTCATTTCCCACTTGTCATTTCAGCTCGAAGCATTTTTATCCAGTACTATTTACTTTGTACGAAAGTCATCAAAATTTTCAAAAGCTGTCCAATCCGCTTCGTTAAGTAGTTGGCAACTTTCAATTCAATCAGAACCTTCTTTCGTATCTTTTACAACAGTATGTTTTCAACATAGCGTGCAGACGGTATTGGATAGCAATAAAAATGCAAGTTTTAAATTCTGTGTGAATTAGATTGAAGATGAAAAGTTTAGTAAAAGGATAGTATTGCAATGTTTTTACGCTAGTTTATATGCTCAATTAAATACTGTGTCAGTATAGACTTGATTTTTTCTGAAATCAGCAACGTGAATTATTAGTCTCGAATTGATATAAAAAATTGAATCTCAAATGTAAGGTCGGATGGTGTGATGATTTACACTATATTATGGCCGTAGTTTGTGATGTTTTTGTTAATTTAAAAAGAAACAAGCAAGCTCATAATGAAGAGTTATTTATAATATGTGATTATAATGTGATTAGGTACAATATCAGCAGTTCCGATAATTCCAGAACACAGAATTTAAAAAATTAATACTTTTGAGCCACCCCTCCCGCTAAAGTTGAATACGTTTATTGTGGATAAGCAAAATAAAGACATGAGTGATCAAATGGGAGTTCACAATGTTTTTTTTAGAAATGAGAGATGGTATATGAGAGTATTGACCACGTGCATTTGAGAAATAAGAGATGATATGAGAGGAGCGACTACGCGTAATTGAGAAACGAGAGCACTTTTTCTTATCTCTCACTTTTTACGTCTCTGTCAGAGACAAGAAAATCTAAGAAATAAAAGTTTCATTGAGTACTTTAAGCACTAAATAAAAAACCTTAGTAAATAATATTTCTGCCGGATTAAAAAGCGTATTTCGGTAGCAGAAAATTGATTGAAGTTTATTATGGATTTAGTCAGTTGAAATCAGTTATAAAAATTGATGACTCAGTACAATAAAAATCTGAATTTATCTGAATCGGAATAGTCCTCACTATACTCGACTACTTGAGTAAATGGTATGTCTATAAATATAATGAATGTTTAAAAAATTTTGCTGATAGCAACGATACTTGTCTGCAATAAATAAAAACCTAGGATTCAGTTTCTGCATCCTATTCTATGTAGAGGAGATTCTATCTTGATTTTTTTTATGTTTTAATATAAAAACAATCTAGTAATCAAGTTGAACGTATTTAAAGAGTACGATTTTTTTATTATCACGTCCACGTGCTTATCATCAGATGAATAAATTCAGAAATTTAATGTAAACCCAAGGCCAGATCCAAAAACAAATTCCAGAACGGAAATGACCCATTCTACATGATGAGTAGTGAGGTATGCAATTTAAAGTCAAAACAAAAACAGGTTCAAATCCATTAAGTAAAGAGAACAATAATCGTCATGCGTAATCATTATGCTTTAAATCGGAAATTAAACCATTTAACTTGGGAGGTGAATCCGAAACCAAATCTAAAACCTTTTACGGAATAAAACCCAACCTTTGTGGCACTGTTTCTCCATATTGATAATTGATTCAGAAATAATTCCGAAATTAAATAAACAAATAAAGCTAATGCAGCTTAAGAATATAGATGACGAAAATTTCGCTAATAAATAAAAAACCCCTTCAGACATTTTTGAAACATGTATGATTATTTCGATAAGCCAAGCCCAAAATGTTTTGACTTAAGCTTTTTACCCAATTCAAACCAAAATCCGAGAAAAACGAACCTGGTTGCAACAAAACTAACATAACAGAACCTAAAGAAAATCAAACAAGTCAAAGTGGTAAACGCAAGGTGGTCGGAAATCCAATTCCCAGCACACCATTGTGCTCTTAGGGGCATGAATTTACATCAAGCATAATTCAAGTCGCCCCAAACATCCACACACTCGCAATTTATTCACCGGTCTTAAGCATTAGAGTAACCTACTTGATTCTTTGCATTAGCATCACCACTGCTAGCATCATGATGTATTTCGTCACAGGGATGATTTAAAATGTGAATAATTGTTTGGACCTTGTTATTTTGAGTCAAGTTGGTATAACGATGAATGATATATTTAGCCTACCATTCAGTTGAATAATGGCGTTACTGGTAGACTAAAAATAGAGAAAATTTCAAATTTATTTACTCGTAACACTGAATAATCGTGGCGGGGAAATTAAATTTCAAAATATTGTAATCAAGCCCTTGTATAAACAAAGAAGCAAAAATCGCCCAGTTTAAATTTTATTAATGGTGCAATAGGCAATGGTAGCCCATTACTCGTTTTAATTGGAACTTTTGCTTTCATTTACATTTTGATCATGGTTAGACTTTGACTATTGATTTTGGCTCACCGCGGTAGGTCTACTGAGTTTTTTGACATTAGTTTTGTTTTTATGCGTGATTGGACTTGGCGTAGCTTTAAAGTGTACCTTCAGCTATTGGTATTAACATCATAACTAATGCAAATTACACCGTCACATTATCCCTGTGAATTTTGTTTGACTAGAAAATGAGTAAATATTTTTACGTGAATGCTTTCACTTTTGAGGTGTGTGATTCTTAAATAATTTGCTAATACTACGTAACCAACTGAATCGAAAACTTTTACATCACAAAAAGTAACTTTTGGTGATTTTTGGTTTCAAAAATCGCTGCATGAACATCCATTGTGATTCACACCACACATTTTTTAATTAACAAAACTAAAATTTCAAGCAGGTGTGATAATTAATTGTAGAACAGGAAAATGGTCAACTGTCATTACCAACTTGAGCTAGAATTTTCGCAGCAAGTATAAACAAAAAATCAATATGAGACCGCAGTGAATGCTTGATTGAACTTTAAAATTGACGTTGTCTTGATTTCGACCAAATTCAAAAGGATAATTACTTTTAACGAAGAATTGGCGTGAGTGTGCTTGAATGGTCTAATTAAACGGTAATCTACCTCACAGCTTGCCCAAATAGTCAACCTAAGACATTAAAATAATTTGGAAAAGTTGCCTACTGTGTATTCAATTATTCTACCAATATTTTAGGTGCAGAACTTGTACTGTTAAGTTTTATTTAATTTGCCGAATTCTTCTTTCAATTGTATTGCTTTCCCTCTGTCACAATACATTTACAAAGGGATAGGAAGGTTCCAAATGAAAGACCTAATCGTTTATCGGCTTTATAAGCACGCGCACAATCAAATAAAAATAAAAGTGAAAGAGTGATAGAAGCAGCAGAACTGGCCCCTTACTTTGTTTCGTAACTCTCGGCGTCCGAGAATCATTCTCGCTCCTGGACAATTGATTTAAAAAGTTAAACGGTTTCACTTTTAATAATGAATAAGTATTTAGTGAAATGCTGAAAAATGAAATCTCATTTTGACCCATTAAGCTTAAAGTTTTGGCTATTTGCTTAAAGTGTAGCTAAAATCAGTTGGTTTTGAATTTTGATTTCTCAAACGAGACCCCTTTTACAATTAAACATACAAAAGGTTTGCATTTTTGTTAATCTATTTTTGCAACAAAATCATACTTGTAATAAAACAAAACCTTAAGCTCAAGCTTTAACTAATAGTAGAAAATATGAATAAAAAATGCTTGGTTCCCGCTACGCTCCTGGAAAGCCGAAAAGTGGAATGATATAGTGGCCTGCAGCAGCAAAATAAAGTTACCAGTACATATTTTAGATTACTCTGCTTACTCTTATCTACTTCAGTCACTTTAAATCGCTTCGATAGTTATTTAAATTTTAGCTTTTACTCAGTCATTATCATTTTTCAAAAGGTAAGAAACTAGAGAATATGAAGAGTATTGATTCATTCACATAATCAATGCAGTTGTTTTTGCTACATGCACAATTTTGCTATATATTATACTTGCATCACAAGACCAGATGCACTCCATCACTTTTTCTGTGTAAGCAAAAGTATCTAAATTTTACTCAGAGTGTTTTCTTATTCTCCAAAAAATCGGGTAAAAAAATTTAATCTTACGTAATAAATTAGGTATATTGTGAGTCACCTTTGAACCCTGATTTCTCAAATGCATATACATATAAACCTTTAAAACAAACGAGTACGAAAAGAGCACAAACTAATTTACTTGTGCAGAAAAAAATTCTCAATCTAGCCACTTATTAATTCCATGTGCAAGAGCAAAAATCAACTCAGAGGAAATCAGCTAATGTTTCAAATACAAAACATGAGCATAAATTTTACGTGCATCTGAAGAATGATGGAAGAGTGACGAGAATGTACATAGCAGAGAAATTTCAGGTTAGTTTGTAGACTGTGTGGATAACATTGCATGCTGCATGATACATTGCATCGTCCTTTCATTTTGCACAATAAATACTCTCACTTCGAACAATCGAAATGAAACAAAGGAGGAAAATGAGATTTGAAAAAAACATTTCATTTTAATTCTGACAAGAAACATTTTCTTTTCCAACTGGTGACTGGAAATGAAACCAAGGTATACTAGTATTAACCTCTATCAAAACGACAGACATAGCTTTTGATACCTAAAAGATCCAGTGCTCCAAAAAGTGGCTTTTTGGGTTTTTCAAAATTTCACTGGTTTTCTCAATTGGGATTCTGCTTTTCACAGAACAAAAATGAATGACTAGGACCAAAATTTTTGCTTATGTTAGTAAATTTGTTCATGTTCTTTTAACATTAGCATTATACACAAAGCTATTGCTTCCTTTGCTACAAGACAGATAGTAAATGGCACTATTTAAATGAAAGCCAGCATAAAAAATGAGCAGTGTTGCCAAGATTTATATTAAGGATGCAATTCTCGTATGTAAATCAAAATTCAGAGCAAAACGAGCCTTACAGCATTCCTTACAAATCTAACTATAAAATATGAAAGAATTTTGTAACTGCCTATTAATTCATATGTGTCAAATTTCTTAAAAACTCAAATAAACGATCAATATAAAACAAATATTGTTTGTAATTTTCGACAAAATAGATCAAATTTATTATACACAATAATTGAAAGTACGGAAATCGAAATAGACTCAATCATATGCACTGTAATCAACCTCACCAGTCTGCTCAAAACTTTTAATGTATTTTGCGTCATCTTCATTCAAAGTGAGTCCGTCTTCCTGCTGTCGCTGCAAACGGATTCCAAGCATGACCCCATTCAGCATTCCAAACTCTTGTCCCCCCAGGAATGCATCTAACATGTGGTTTTCTTCATGAGAATCAGGTTTTCGACATGCCTGCAACCGCTCATTAAACCAATCTAATGGAATTTCCTCGTACTCTGCGTTAGGATCAAATGGAATGGCTGCCGTATCACTTTCTTCATCATCCATACCACGTTTCTGCAAATAAAAAATTACGTGTTGTAACAAGCTTGAGAAAAATTGAGGAAATTTGTTGTTTGACTACAATTGATTTTTACATAGCAGCTTTACAGTTTTACTATTTAGTTACTTAATTGCTCATTACCTCATCATGCTCATAAAACACTGCGTTCCTGATTCGATACAACGTGTCGTTTCGAAGATCAAAATCATCGTACCGGATCTGCTTTCGTCTCTCAAATAGATTCATGAACCTCTCCGAATCTCCTGTTAACTCTTTCGTGCCTGATGCATAACGACGTTGAATGGAGATCCCTCGGTGCACTCCGTGCTCCAATTCGGCAAAATACCCAGTTCGGAATGCAGCAAAACGCCGCAATTGTTCCATTGTTTTTATTGGCTTCCAGAGATTTCCAACAACCCACTGAATCGACAAATGTTTGTCCAGAAGAACAACCGCGCTTCCCCCACCATTGTTTTCTTTCAAAGTGGCTGCCATGGTTGACCAGCTAAAATCACTAATCACAACCAAGATCAAAACCTTTTTAAAGCAAATAATTTATGAACTGTCACCGGGTCACAATAAAAAACTGCAGGGCCTGAGAGGAGTCAAAAAGAGTAACAAAAGTAAACAACTAACCTTGAACTGCGTTGTTTATATTGGTGAAAAGCCGAAATAAAAGAGATAAACAGGAGGTGAGAGTGAAGAGGCGGCACACCAAAGTTGAAACAGCTGCTGAATACTCTACCCAGTGACAAAATATATCTAATTTTATATTTTTTTAAATTCACGTAAAGTTGCCTTTGGTCTTCTTTGTCCAACAATTTAAGCGATAAATGATTCAGATTGTGGCCGCAAAAGAGAAATAATGAAATCAGTACATAAAACGCCCCTGACTGATTAAATTACGCGCCCAGTATTTTAGGGAAAAGATTAAATTTTGGCAAGCAATACCTTTCTAAATCTACTCCATTATATACTGGCGCAACTTAATCATCAAAATATTAGAGTAACCTCGCCGTGCTTTGTTAAAGAAAATTTTATCTTTAAGTCAAAACAATGGTCATGGACATTGCCAATATTACAACCCACCAAACATATCATACAAATTCAAATATGATTCCAAATTTGGCTTGTTCATCGGCCAGTAATATGTTCATTTTCAAAAATGAAAC
>JAANSP010000405.1:0-22388 GCA_036850745.1 Homidia socia | reverse complement strand
CGCACTCGCAAATTGCACAAAAATAAATGTCTGACATCTTTGTCGAGAATAAGTGGGTAATTAGATTATTGTGATTTATTTTATGTAACTTTGTCCAATGTGTCCATTCTCATTTAACCCCAATAATTCTGCACATCTGCTGTTGACTTACAGAAAAGAGAAAAAGCGTTAAATATCATTTTGTGCAACCTTCCTCCTTTCATGACCGAATTGAAGGTTGTGTATTGCTGTAAAGGACCTGTGATAATTGTGATTTAGCGTGGAAGGAGGCACGGCTAAAAGCAAGTTCAGCAGAGAGATGAGAAAGAGGTGAGATGTACTTTTCCAGCTAATTGAACTCGTTTGGGATGTAGGCATATAACCAGAAGAACAAGTCCTGTGTGGCAGATTGGCAAGTTTCATACTGTATTTTTCAATAAACGCTGAAACAGAGAAGATAAAAAAATTAAAATCCAAGAATTTGCTCGTTTCGAGTCTTCCACAGAATCAAAACAAATTATGGCGCAACACACACACACTGATATATCTTGTTACTGCTTATCACACGAATACCATCGTCTATGTCGCGTACAAATAGAGTAGAAAACACCAACTAACAGTTCCAAAGAAATTCTTGTTTGAAGTAGCTCATTTGCCCAAAGGAATACGAGGAACATGTAGTATTTTTATTCTCATTTTCGAAGCGTACTGTTCCTTTCTCTGCAAAAATAAGTGTGCTGTCAGAACAAGTCAGATTTTTCATGAGTAAAAGCTGTAAATTAAAATGGTTTTTCTGCAAAGCAAGCACAATCATCATAATGTTGACTATTAGCCAAAAAAGTCTCAGCTTGCCATTTTGCACCGGGGCATTTCCTTTCTCTGCAAAAATAAGTGTGCTGTCAGAACAAGTCAGAATTTTCATGAGTAAAAGCTGTAAATTAAAATGGTTTTTCTGCAAAGCAAGCACAATCATCATAATGTTGACTATTAGCCAAAAAAGTCTCAACTTGCCATTTTGCACCGGGGCAAGGCCACGTCTGCTTGCTTCACAAGTAAAAGTTTTAGTGACTCAAAAACAGCGGCATTGCAAACCTTGTGTAACGGAATATTATCCTACTTTTACTTTACTTTTCCACTCGCCACTTTGGCTGGGAACTGCCGTATAGGATTTTCCAAAGAGAGTCTTGGGAATGTGCCTGGTCAAGAGGATCCTTCCTTTATCGCGCAGCGATAAAATATTTATTGTTATAAAAATTTCATTTTCCACGCTCCAAACTAGAAATTTCTCTTATCTCCGTTATTCCCCATGCGTTTAAATTTTGAATACAAGCTTGCAACTGTATAAATGAAGGAATACTGTATGAGCATCCTGTTCCTTTGAACTTTTTCCAGAAATATGATTTAGTTTTTGGACTTTAACAGATAGTAATAAACAAAGATAAAGCATGTCTATTTATGCAGCTACAAACATAGTTTGAATTTAAATGCGTATTTCCAGATGTCGATTATTACACTTGTGAGAAACCCAAATAAAAGATTACTCATACAAGTTTTCTTTCTCTTCTGTTGTTATACTTTATGTAACATTCAGCTAGAAATATTATGCTAAAGCTTCTTCACACGACACTTTTATGGAAGATTTTGTGTTGCAGTAAAACAAGTAATTATACTTTGTAGTAGCGTACTTATATGTGTCACATAAGTTGCATGTTTGGCATCATCTCACGCAAATATTTTTTGGTTGCAGACAGAATCTCATCGAATGCACAGAGTAAAGAAGAAAAAACATAAACTTACCACACAAAACTACAATAATATTGGGCAAGAAATACTTTTTGTTATCATCAGTTTTGTTGATGTTACTACTCTGCTTGTCCTATACAAACAACCAACAACATAATGTATTATATATTGTGTTGTTTGTTTGCAGAAGGAAAAACATGATCATCATCATACATTGATGATCATCGTCAACATCATGATGATGACGATCAACAACATGAGAAGCTCATTCAACAGCATCGGTTTGGCACAAACAGCTTAAAACTCACCATTCTCTGATTCACAAGTCTCAGTCGCACTACAACCTCTTTGGAATGAGGACGGCAACATTTTCTCTGCTTACTTACGGTTCATACTACCTACCTACCAACTTGGTGATTTAACGCAAATATAAGCAAATTTTCATTATATTTGGTACACACACACAAAAGCTATTTATGGTCTTGTTCGATTTGCTGTACTCATTCATATAAATGATGACAAGTCATTGTTCCTCCTAACTCGACATACAAACAAGTACAGTATAAAGATCACATTAAGTGATTATTATTAGCACATTATAATAATATCAACTAAACCAGTAGTTCTTTGTTGTTACATGTGTATATGGAAAAGCGTATATACCTATAGTAAAGCCAAGCCAAGTGAATGTCAACTAATATAGCAAGTTTTGAACAGTAACAAAAGTCAATTATCGTGCGTGATCTTATATCACATAGTACTTTCAAAACAAATACTTTGTTTAGGCAGCAGCAGTACAAGAAGTGTGCTCGTGATTCGCAGATATTTCCTCTTTTTACATAATACACTTAGCAAAAGTGGAGCTAAAACAATTATCACGCTTACCTAAAACTGAACAACTTGCAGCAACAACAGTAAGCATCAATATAATTAATACAATATTCACTCTGTGTAAACGTGACGGATTCACTTTCTTAAGAGCTGACGATAAAACCAAAGCATCTAATTAGTGTTATTATATAACGCAAGCAAAGGTACGTAACAATAATTATTATTACTGAAACTTGAACAAATAAATATATAGCTTGACCTATAACCTCATATTAAAAAAATATAAAGAGCGCTATTGGTTATATAACAATACATATGTGTTGCACTAGCAGCAGCGTAGACGTGATGATGATATAACAGAAGAAGGAACAATTATTTACAGGAAGAATTTCAAAGGTGAATAGAGATAGAATACTAGCAGCAGCGTACACGTGATGATGATATAACAGAAGAAGGAACAATTATTTACAGGAAGAATTTCAAAGGTGAATAGAGATAGAAAGCACATTTTAAAAGAAAAAAATTCTTCAGGTACATTTTGGTTGGTTTACTGGTAATTGCAAATGTACATACTCATTTTGAATGCATCTCTTCTCTTGAAGCTTCATCTTTTTGTTAGACTTTTGCAAGGTATATAATTTATGTGTTGCATTAAAAATTATTGAACGTGCATCATCGTCGTTCGTGGCTAAATAATGTAGTAGTGAAATGAAATGCATTTCACAAATAAACATGAAATACTAACGCAATGTCAAGGCCTGTTTCTAGCTGCTCTGCTGAACGAATGATAAAGTAGTAGTATAGTAGTATATTGGCACATCACAAAGTTTCAAAAAAGTTACGATTTCACGCACACAACTTTATTGTTTTTTTCTTCACGTGATGTAGTATGGCAGGTTGGTCCACTAATGTGAATGTGCTGTAAAAATAGTAATAATGTGCTTTTGGGTAGCAGGCATANTTTAAAAATAGTAATAATGTGCTTTTGGGTAGCAGGCATAGCATCAAGCAAATAGGCACGATATGAGAACATGCGTAGAAGAGGTTGGTTGACGACAACACCAGCAGACAGACGTCAAGTAGTTGAGCGTAATGAAATAATAAATTACAAGTAGTGTACTTAATTACAATATTAATATAGGTATAGACATAGAACCTTAATATTGTAACAACGTACTAATGTACGCACTTAATTGGCGCAACAAATAATGAAGTAATAAATAATTTCCAATCGGGAAAAAAGTTTACAAATCGTAAGCAATCATCAGCACTGTGATGATATGTGATTGATATCTTCTACAAATCTCCAAAATCTCAAACAAATGAGCATGAATGGCAAGCAGCAACAACAGCAGCAGCCATGATCATGACCATGATTTTTACTTGTAAAAAGAGTTATTATAACTAAAGATATAAATCACTCATGAATCATTAACATTATCATTGTACCACACATTTTTATGTCGTAATTGTTTCGATTCTATTGATACTGTATTGATATTATAAGAAGGAGTAATTGGATTGCTTGAGGTTTGAGGATGCCAAAAAAAATGATGATGGAAACGAGAATTTACTTGTAAAAAGAGTTATTATAACTAAAGATATAAATCACTCATGAATCATTAACATTATCATTGTACCACACATTTTTATGTCGTAATTGTTTCGATTCTATTGATTCTGTATTGATATTATAAGAAGGAGTAATTGGATTGCTTGAGGTTTGAGGATGCCAAAAAAATATGATGGAAACGAGAAAAGTTTACTTACCGGTTGCTGCCGACAAAAAAGGTTGTTCACATTTTACAACTTACTTACAAGCTATTTCAACAACAAAGTCATGTTCGCATGCCATGAACTTCCAGTTCCGATGCATGCCATAAATGCAAAATGCCTATACCTAGTCAATACTTGATATCAACTTACTTACAAGCTATTTCAACAACAAAGTCATGTTCGCATGCCATGAACTTCCAGTTCCGATGCATGCCATAAATGCAAAATGCCTATACCTAGTCAATACATGATAAATAGACAAGTAGATAGGAAAAGAAATTTTGTGCCAAGTGTTATTGTTTAGTGTGCAGAGTTCATTACCTGTTGTACGGTAAAGCAGCGTCACTGTCATCATCACATAAAGTTTTATTTTTTACCTTTAAAAATCTATTATTTACTGTGCTATTTCTATCTACTGAATCATTAGATACAAAATGGTAATATTTATGTTATTGTATCTGCAAACCGTTCACATTTTAGCACATACCATCTAATCATATAAATAGTAGGTATGAATTTTATGAGAGAATTATTGCAAAGTGATAATATCATTATTTGGCTCATGATCATATATTATATTTATACCAAACCTGATGTTGCGAGATATATGGATGTATATTTCTGGTAGTGTTTCTCTGATGTACTACCGCTATCATCAAAATCATTGTACTTTTGTATTTTTTTAATCACCAGTTATGTCTAATATAAATTAACAAAAAAGTAAGTACGCATTGAGGGAAATTTGATCATAAATATTGTGCTGGGGAAATTCATTCTCCGAATGACAAGTTATCTCTGCTGGCTTTCAAGAGTCTACTTCAAGTTCACGTAACGATTGCTTACGTGTGTTGAAAAAGTGAATATACAGAAGCAATTCAAGTAAAATCATTTGACTTATGGCGAAACGTACTTTTGGGGAAAGTCAAGTATCAAGCTCTTTGGCGGTGCTAAATGATATGCAAGGTATGATAATACCTAATTCAAAAAGTTTAGTTTTTTTAATAATGATGGAACTTTTAGTACTTTGCTCAGCAATATATATCACAGCATTTTCAAGTTCACGTAACGATTGCTTACGTGTGTTGAAAAAGTGAATATACAGAAGCAATTCAAGTAAAATCATTTGACTTGTGGCGAAACGTACTTATGGGGAAAGTCAAGTATCAAGCTCTTTGGCGGTTCTAAATGATATGCAAGGTATGATAATACCTAATTTAAAAAGTTTAGTTTTTTTTAATAATGATGGAACTTGCAGTACTTTGCTCAGCAATATATATCACAGCATGTAAAAAACAACAAAATTTACTTAATCAATGCATGTGTCCCATGCATGATGAACAAAGAATAATTTCTTACGTACAATGACAGTTCCATCATCATCATCCGACCTGAAAAAATATATATCTTAGTCGTAGTCGCAACACAAGTGCGCACAACAGAACATGCTTGTAATAATTTTTTGACGTGCTGTTTACCATTGTACTTGATACTTGGCCGTCAAAAATGTATGATCATTTGAAATTCCCGATAATAGCAGCTCTATTCTTGTAGCTAACGGTAAGCTTTGGGTGTAGCAGAAGTAGTAGTAGTAGAAGTGCAGAGTTGAGGATGTTCACCGCGACTTTCCTATATAAAAAGGCTGGTTACCTTTAGTCGTTTCAATTTTTCGCATGGGATCATCGCATTCACACAACAGAGCCTCCATAATAAAGCAAAGCGCTAGACAGAATGAAATAGTTCAGTTTTCACTTTGTGACCAGCCAACCGTCCCGTCGCACGTCTTGAGTCAAAGTCTTACACATTTGCATTGCATATCAAAAAAGTATCTCTTCTCTAGCCACTAAAGCTAATAGTGTAAAAACCATGTTTTGAAATTCACAACTTGCTCAAAGTACCAACTAACAATAGAATTTTTGCTGGTGAATGAAACGGTGAGTCAGTCAGAGAAAAGGAAATATATGGTACAGAATATGGGATCAATGAGCAGGGTATATGCACTTTAATATACTTCCCTTTGTTGCATTCTTGATACAAATATAATACATGCTGCCGAATTTATCTATATACAACTACTATAAAGATAATAATAATTGCAACCCTGAATTGTTGAAAGCTGTAGTAAGCGCAGACATAAAAATACAAAAGTTTTCAAAATCTACCTAGACAGTTGTACACTCAACAGTGATTTTGGCAGTGGAGTAGTTGTAAAACTAACTACCTATATTTTGCATGTATAACAGCAGTGCTAAGAACATTTATGAATGTGACTAGCAAAGCATTTTTTACTGTGTTCTCATAATACAGCAGACACTACCTATTATTGCAAACTTGTTGAGACGTCCTCATCACATATTTTTCTGCTGCTGCGAATAGTAGTACGTACCCTGCTCATTGTTGTCTATCACCTCAGTTTCTGACTGGTTGTGAACTGAGTTGGAGTGATTACTTTTATTTGCATTATTATTTTTTCTTTGCAACAATATTCATCGTATTGTAGCCATTGAATTCAAACGTTTAGAGAGCATCATTCATTTTCTTCGTTTCGTTGCTGTTTATTCAAATAGTTTTCTGTTTCTTTTGTGATATGCATGGAAAATTTTTGACGACAATATAGCAAGTGTATAGAGATTTACTTTATAAAAAATTGGTGACTATAATATATACATACTTTAGTATATTAGTAGTGAAAACTTTTGCTGCAACACAGCCTACTAAAATATTTTTCTTGGTACTTACTTGCAATCAGTTTGCTCATTTATACATTCTATCTGTAAAATAATATATTTTTACGAGTGAAACGGTGAATATTTATTCTGTATTTTGTGATTGTCAAGTCGTCGTCAAAAATTTCCTTCTTCTGATATTTCATCCGATTTATTACAAATAATATCGAGTGAAACGGTGAATATTTATTCTGTATTTTGTGATTGTCAAGTCGTCGTCAAAAAGTTCCTTCTTCTGATATTTCATCCGATTTATTACAAATAATAATAATACTTGAAGTGTGTTGAGTATTGTAAAACTTTTTTTCAAAACCACAGAAAAAACATTTTTTTCTGTTTTTTGTCCCGAAGGAATTTTCATACCTATATCAAAGAAAACAACGGTGGTTTCAGAGCAGCAATCAGGAAGTCTATAAAAATGAGTTCCCCTTGTGTAATCATGAGCCCAGCTTACCACGGCGTTAGTTCCAAAGGATTGAGCAGCGCTGACAGTCATGAAATGAGCCCGAGTGCTAATGAAATCATGCGTGGACCAGTCACACTTCTCAGCTCGTCTCATGGACCACAACGCGTCATCGTGTCTGTTTTCAAAACTTCCGTTGACCACTTTGCTCTGGTGTACCCGGATAATGGGTGAGTATACTATATGTTATTTTCATACAATTATTATTTTTGTCATCTGTCGAGGATGTTGTTAACAGTTGCAACATTTTCGCTTCAGGGTTCAGCTTGAGCTTCCAAAAATAATCCCTACAAAAATTAGGTATTTGCTTTGCGCTAAATTTATTGTATGCATGCTTTGCTATCCAGTCACCACACCAGTACTAATGGTGAAAAAGAGAGACTTTTATAACTTTTGTACAGACAAAAATGTAAAGCTCAACTCAAAAAACTTCCATTTTAAAACTCTAAATATGGGCATGCAGTTCTTTTAGATTAGTCCTTTTTTACTCACCATGAGCATGTTCATTGTCCACACACAAACCACTCATCATTGTGTAACATATACCCCCACGGTCGGTTATACCAAGGCTATATATAATACTTATAGAAAGCAGAAGCCATAAAATGATGTTTGTTAGTGCATATTGCATTGCACTTGTTGTAATGCAATGTGATGTAGTGCTATTCCGCTGCAGAGATGAGATGACTCATGCACTCAACGACTCATCGTCATCAGTAGCAGCAGCATCATTATCATTCCCCCTTCTCACGACAAAAAGGGGTTTTATTGTTGACACTGAGGCTTTTCTGCTGATACCGTGTTTAGTATGTCTCACAAGCATCCAAAAACTGGATACTCGAATGTACGCATTAAGAAGAAAAAAGAAGAATTCCAATGACTAAATATAAAAACCCAAGTGATAGTGACGAGTGGGAACAAAAAAATCTTTATGGGATCTCATGGAAGATGCCCATGTAAACAATGCCTAAGAACACATAAAATTGAATGATTCACGGCAAGAAGCAAAAAATTCTCAAATTAAATGCAGGCGCTTTTTATGCGTTTTTCCATCATTATAACAAAAGGAATAAAACTAAAAATATATAACACAACAAACTCATGTTATGCTCAGTTAGTTGGTGCATTTCTCAAAACTTTTTCATGAAACTCTTGTGGTTGTACAATCGATAAACGTGGAGATTGTGTAAGAAATGCTGAACAGACTAGAGATTTATGGGTGATAATATAGAGAAATGATTTTTATAGAGACGAACTTTGTACCGTTTGTTTCGATTTTAGAAACCGTTCTGTAATTATCTTTCATCTAAAATAATTACTTGCGCACATTCTTTTCATTGCACGTATGCAACATCAGCATCAACATCCCTCTTTTAAATTATCAAAGAAAAAGGAAGCACCTTCGATTTAACTGATACTCCCTCATGATGTGTGCATCCATGCCATATTTTATTTTATACTCTGCATTGAAGGTTCAATCTCCATTACTCCTCCTTCCTTGCTGTTCTCTGCCAAAGGTGTTGACAACAAAAATTACTTTTATGAAACTCCTCACCTTGTAAAGTTCAACTCAAATTACTCGTAATAGCATTGTTGACGCTAACAGTAAAAATGGCATATTATATGAGCCTTGGTTTCGTTGGCTGAATTCATCCTTGTCGTTGTCACAAGTGTCCTTCAAACCAAGCTGTTGTCAACTTTGTCAACCCATTCTTCATAAAGCGACAATGATGATAGTCAATGCATCAATTTATTTCTTTTTTATTGATCTTTTAGGGCTACCGGTCAATCAACTGACCAAGTGGTCATGTAGTATGTAGTTTCCAATATTCCAATGGCAATAGTGCTTGTCGCTTGTCAGTTGCCAGAATAAAAAAATGTACTTTTATAAAACAGTTGTTGACTTACCATTTTCAAAGTTTCATTGTTAAATTCAATCACGACGATCTAATAATAAGAAGCACAGCAGTTAATCTTACAACGATTAGTTTTTATGATTAGATCATTACCATCTTGACACTACTGCCAATTGATATGGGAAGAAATACCGCCCTCGGTAGATTTTTAGAGTGTGGGTTAAAATACTTTTTGTTCAATCAGACAAGCTGTGCATTGCATTGTGTGTAAAAAATAATAATATAATAACAGTGTTGCCTTTTTCCTTGCGCGCATTTTTTGTTTGAAATACGTACCATGTCACGTCTTGAAAGAAAGCATATAATATTTTGTATTTTCTTTTGTAAAGTTCATGGCGTAACATTCAAGGACAAATAAAGCCAATTTGAATTCCTTTTGAGTAATTACTCTGCTTGTTCAAGTGTATTTTTTATGACTCACGTGGGTGGTGAATATGATAGAAGATGTGATTTGATCATCATGATCATGTCGAAATGGCGAAGTGCATTTTCTAGCTTGTAAGAAAACTTGTAAACTGCGTAATAGTGCTAATATTTGCAAACTGCGCCGTTGGGAGAAATTTATGGAACATTATTTGAGGTCTTGTGCAAAACTAATAGCAATTGTATGTGTTATTATCATCACGCGGATGAATTAAATAACAAAAGCGACCCTTTGTACTAAATTTTACGGAGTACAGTATTTTTGTATAAGGGGCCTTGATATTTTCAAGGCACGTTTCATTGTAATCAATCATAAAGTGTCGCACATTTATTATCTTTCTCTGCCATTTTTACACTCTGCTTCCAGATGCACAGCATGCTATACACTCAATGCCACTTATACAACACAATCATGATGTTGATAAAAGAAATGACTGATACGCATGCAATCACTCAGCGAAAACTAATTAATCTGCGTTTTATCATCATCACTACACAGACCCATCTTACCATTTTACCTCTGTATTTAACATAGCTTTTTGTTACAGTGTCCACCAACCAAGTCAATGTAACGTTCATTCAATTCATTGCAATCGCTGTTGCCAATTGATTAAAAAAGCATCGAGGAAGGTGTACAGTACAAAGTAAAAAAAATAGTATGCAACTACAATTTGGAGCATAATAAGATATAAGCTTTGCTTGAGCTGGATTAAAATCTGTATGCTGTTTTTATATAGCTTATAAATACAAATATTCGTATATTTCTTCACTAAATTACCGGACTGGATTTTACCTGTATAAATCCGCGTCGCACATGCCATCCAGTCTATTGTTTGTACATTACTCATTTAATGACTGATAATATATCTATAAGCTTTGCTTGAGCTGGATTAAAATTCGTGTGCTGGTTTTATATAGCTTATAAATACAAATATTCGTATATTTCTTCACTAAATTACCGGACTGGATTTTACCTGTATAAATCCGCGTCGCACATGTCATCCAGTCTATTATTTGTATATTACTCATTTAATGACTGATAATATACAAAAAAGCACGTAACACAGTGGATTAGTAATCAAAGACATTTTTTATCCATGCAAAGGTCGTTTGAAATCTCATCTTGCTTAGTGGTATATTTGTTTTTATGCCATCTGTTTTTATCAGAGATTATGAAAATATTAGATAGAAATGTGCTCGTGCATCTCGAACCTCACCGGAAAAGCATAATATGAAAAGTACCAAAACGCTGTTAATGCCTCATGACGATAGAGATTAACAAAAAACACACGTTGTTTTGTACAGTTTATTAAAATTGTGTATTAAAACACATATGCATAGATACTTGTCATTTGAATTACATACAAAACTTTTATATCATTATTATATTGGTAACAATAAAAAAAGTCTGCTTAGTGGTATATTTGTTTTTATGCCATCTGTTTTTATCAGAGATTATGAAAATATTAGATAGAAATGTGCTTGTGCATCTCGAACCTCACCGGAAAAGCATTTTATGAAAAGTACCAAAACGCTGTTAATGCCTCATGACGATAGAGATTAACAAAAAAACACACGTTGTTTTGTACAGATTATTAAGTCGTGTATTAAAAACACATATGCATAGATACTTGTCATTTGAATTTCATACAAAACTTTTATATCAGTTATTATATTGGTAACAATGAAAAAGACAGAATCAGCAGCAGACAATAACAGTCCGATTTGATGATATTATTATGCTACGATAATGCTCGTTTATGCATATGCATCTCTACAAAACTTTTTGATAAATCCGGAAAAGCATAATATGAAAAGTACCAAAACACTGTTAATACCTCATGACGATAGAGATTAACAAAACACACACGTTGTTTTGTACCGATTATTAAAATTGTGTATTAAAAACACATATGCATAGATACTTGTCATTTGAATTTCATACAAAACTTTTATATCAGTTATTATATTGGTAACAATGAAAAAAGTCAGAATCAGCAGCAGACAATAACAGTCCGATTTGATGATATTATTATGCTACGATAATGCTCGTTTATGCATATGCATCTCTACAAAACTTTTTGATAAAAAGTAAATGGCAGTCAGTGGTGGTGTGGCGATGATGGTGCGGTAGCCATGAAGCTCATTTTTTTGTGTATGTAGGTCAGTAAACGAGCTCATCTTTGCCACTGCTCACCATAGTCTGTGTAGTGAAGTGAGTCGTGGAGTCATTTTACTGAAGCAAAGAGCCTGTCGCGTATCACTTTTTAATTTCATACACAACGATCATGTTCACTAGCCAAGCACAATTTCGTTGTAGACTTTACACTAATAATAATAATAATAGTGGCCATCATTGCATCCACATATAACATTTATTCGCCAAAAATTATTATGACAAAAGTATTGGTAGGAGGTCTATTGTTGTTATTTATGTTTGCTGCATACAATTAAAAACATTATACAAGAGAGAGGAAGGTAAGTTTAAAAAAACGATGCTAAAATGTCATCCCCTCTCACTTCTCCTCCGGCAGCAGCGCAGTAACAGTTTAGCATATTATTGCATTTATGTGTCCGTCCACTGCACACAGGATTATTGAATTGCATCACCAAGAAATTCGCCTTAAGAAGAATAGTAATAATAATGATGATGATAATAAATGTTCCGATAATATGATAAACGGTTTGTCTACATCTTGAAATAATGCATTTGTAATACTTTCAAAGACTACTCACGCTCAACCTCTTTTCAAGATTTAACTTGCAACGGCAGCAGCAGTACAAGTACAGCGTCTAGTGTCTGGGTTCTGACAATTTTGTTGCGTTACGAGATTCCTGTTTTGAGGCTTCTTTGAGCACCGGCAAAAGAAGAATAATGTAAACAGAGAAACCGCTTTCTTGACGGCCATATTGTTTAAATTACAACCGAAATTCAGAGAGAGAGAGAGCAAGAGAGGCATTCAAATGAATAAAGCCGTTGAAGGGTTTATGATGATTTTTTTACTTAACTGCAAATACATTTTTTTGAACATCTTGATCTGGGATTTAATAATAATAAGAAGGAAGATTTTTTTGTGGTAATCATTTTATGAGAATTTATGCAAGTATTTGTATTTAGGACGTGCGAAGTAGAAAAGTACCTTACTTGTACTTTGCACTCCATTCTCTTTGTTACAATGTAATCTCAAGAAGACAAGATGGAATAGTTTCTAAACTTAGACCAAGCTGAGAATGAATACAAACATGTAATTATCATGTAATGGGTGAACAGGCAGCGCAGCGTCAGCGTCCTTGTTACGTCCAAAATTTTGTTTTGAAAAATCGCGATTGAATGGGCTGGTACGATTATTAGATGAAACGTGTCAAAACAAAAAAGTGGAGAGAAAATAAAATGATGAGCTGATTTCAAAGCTCAAGTTGACACATCTTAATACACACATTCTTGAATTCACAAACTTTGCAATTTACACAGATATCTATTTATAAATAGATAATGTTTTTTGGCATATTGTGCTTTTTTAATAATAGCTGTAAAATGTAAACTGCATTCTTGTTGGTTTTTTGGTGCTGACCTGAAACTCTGTATCTGCCATCTGAGTTTGTTCTGGATTATTCATTCTCTGCTCGTGAGGAAGCGTAACATTATTATTGATTTTTATCAAACATACATAATATTGTTTGCTTGCACATGCACAAACAAAAAGTAAAAAGAATTCCAAAAATCGTAAACATCATCTTTTGTGCATATCTCTCTCTTCCTTATTGCTTCCACGTCCACGTGGATTTCTGCTTTGCATTCCATTACAGAAAATATCGAAATAAATGCATGATGATAAATGAAAATTGAATTTTAGGTACACTTTATTTTGGTTATTGAGAAAAATAACATTTGTATAGAAAAATCAACAAAGGAAAACAATCATTGAAAAATGTATGGGTGGTGATGAAGATACTACGACGCAAAACAGTTTGGAGTAAAAATGTTCAAGGTGTTCCCGTATTACTGTGTATGGTAGGCATCAAATTCCAGGTCAATGAGTTCATTCATTATTAATTATTAAATTATTTCTATCATTTATTCCTCAACAACTGCTACAGTCTCACAGTCAAATACAACGTCTGTTTTTTTGTTGTGAACACAGTGAAAATGGAAGTGTTTGTGTTTTTAGTTGCCATCATATCCTAGTTTTTAGGGACAAGCGTTTAAATCGAATGACAACAGTACAGATTGCATGTCTTTGTATAGTAGGCATCAAATTCCAGGTCAATGAGTTCATTCATTATTATTATTATTAAAAATATTTCTTTCATTTATTCTTCAACAACAGCTACAGTCTCACAGTCAAATATAACGTCTGTTTTTTTGTTGTGAACACAGTGAAAATGGAAGTGTTTTTAGTTGCCATCATATCCTAGTTTTTAGGGACAAGCGTTTAAATCGAATGACAGCAGTCCAGATTGCATGTTTGTATAATATTTTTCTGAGAAATCCTCAGAATGAAAGATTTTCGGTACTATTTTTTGCCAGATAATTTGATTTGATATGATTCATTTAAACATTACCTTACAAAAGAATTAAGAGTAAATAGAGCCTAGCGTGGTGTTTAGATGAGTTGGGTCATAATAACAGTAGGCTAGTAATGGCAGCTTTTTTGCAAAATAACTGTTCCAAAGAGGCTTATAAAGGAGGCGGAAACAAAAACTTGTAATTTCACAGACTCAGTAACAGTTCTTGTTGGCAAACAGTAGTAAAATGTTACAAGTGAGTGAGGATGAGTATAAGATGCAGCTTGAGATAAAAAGGAAATTGATAGGTAGGCATGTGTGAAAGGGAGGTTCACAACATTCATTAGAGATTACAACCATGTACTTGGAATGGAACACCGTTTATTACAAGTTTGAATTTTTATAGGTGTATGCGTGTAAATGTGTAATTTGCAAGGATTTTTTCTTGTAATAAATACAATGGTTGGACAAAATAATAGAGAACCTTTATGCTCATAATTTTATGTTTTGTAGGTTTTTGAAATTACAAGTTGTTATTCTGGTGAATGTAATGTACCTCGTTTCATTTACAGTATTAACGCGTGTATTTCTGCTGACAATGAAATGCATAAAGAATGAATATGCAAATGTTTTGATGGTCCTTTTTTCCACAATTCATTATACAGCACACCCGAGAGACGCTGCATCGCAATATTTTTTTACCCTTTTTGCTCATAATAAAGGAACAAAACTGCATGTTTACCGTTGTCTTTCGTCTTTAAGAATGCATGCTTCCTGGATAAATACATATTTCGTGGAAAGGAAAACTTAGATAATAATGTGTTGTCTTTTTGCATCGTTATATTTAATGATTTTCCTATTTACGACAAGGAGTGAATTAGCCTTTTGTAATTGCAACTTTACCCTAAATATTGGTTGAGTTGACTTTATAATATTATGGTCCAAAGTATCAGGTAGTTTACTTTAATTGAGCTCTTTTTTTTACCCTTTTTGCTCATAATAAAGGAACAAAACTGCATGTTTACCGTTGTCTTTAGTCTTCAAGAATGCATGCTTCCTGGATAAATACACATTTCGTGGAAAGGAAAACTTATTTGATAATAATGTGTTGTCTTTTTGCATCGTTATATTTAATGATTTTCCTATTTACGACATGGAGTGAATTAGCCTTTTGTAATTGCAACTTTACCCTAAATATTGGTTGAGTCGACTTTATAATATTATGGTCCAAAGCATCAGGTAGTTTACTTTAATTGATCTCACGAATTTGAAAAATTAAACACATAGGTATTTTTTTCTCCACAATATTTTTTTTCTTTTCTACAGTTATACATAATTGCACATTGCACATATACATATTATTAAAATATGAAACTTTAATTGAAATAATGAGTATACCTTAGCACTTTTTGTCACTCCATTTGTATTTTTAGGTAGATTATTACCTCCATAATGGGCATGACTCGCATGACTTTAAAAAAATTACGTTCAAGTTCCCTCAGTTTATTTTGCACGTACAATACAAAAATACTTCGGCTGCTTTTTCATTTTGATTCAAAGAATTGATATAAAAAAAGATTACTGAATATTCCCAAGTATATTTATGCAAAGAGCGCTACGGTTGATGCCCACATCAATGTCAACACTTGTATTCCATGATTATGAAGATTTATTAAATATTAATGTATATCGTACCTATATATGCAGCGACAGCAGGGTCGTTGCATTTTAAGGGGTTCAACTAAATTCAGGAGATAAGACGGAAATGATAACAAAAAATTCATTGCTTATCATATCAAGTAGCTGGGAATGATTAATTTCAAGAGGATATTGTCAATAGGGGCTTAAAGTTATGATTGCTTAAAAGCTGTATCATGTCCTCACACTTAAAAAGATAAGTATAGAATTAAACTAGTACTCCAACGTATGTAGTGTGTAGACAATGCTTTTAAAGTATCACCAATAAACTTGAATAAAATTAAAGTATGATAACAATACAAAATACAACCTACTAAATATGAAAAAAGTTTTTGTTTTACATATAATAATATTATGATGGTAATAAAGTGGAATAAAACACAAAAAGTTGAATAATATTTGACAATGAATATAATCTAACAGTAGTGGCAACTTTGTGTCAATATTTTACCCTTGGTCATGCACCATCCATATGTAGCAAAGATAATTTTATTATGGAATAATGTTCTTTGGTGAAAAAATCAGTTTTTAATACCAAAAATCTAAATTAATTGACATGTGAAGTGCTTTTATTTGCTGAATCTTTTCTTTTTAAGCAAAAAATATTCCTCGAAGCAACTCACAAATTGGATTTTCTGATCCTAATGGAGTATGTACTTAGGTTGGGTTGTAATGAGGAATATATTTTACCATGTATTTCACATATTATATTATTGTGGTACAATGAACTTTGGCAAGTCATACCACATGCACATTATATGGTTTTTCAATGGTATGTACATTTTTGAATTGTTAAATGGGTCTATTTATTCTTGAACGTCATCATCAGTCATTAAAAAGTAATTCATTTACTTGACTGACATCATTTAAGTATTAAACAAAAATGGCTTGTTTGCTGCTATATAATTGTGGTTAGTAATTTCAGGGCAAACAACTGACTTGATAAGTAAGAATCATTTGTAGCAGCAGAGGCATATCGTAGCAGATCCATCAAAAGGAAATTTAATCATTTTAAACGAAAACAGAATTATGACCTACGTAAGCTATAATTTTATATTTCATTTAATTTGCTTTTCCATTAGCAAAATGTATGAGATGTTGATACGAAGAATTCCTGTAAATTGCTTCCAGAGAAGAAGGGTACAAAAAGGAAGCTTTTTATGAAATAAAAATAATAATGTGGTTAGTTAGGGAATAACAGTTTAGAAATATTATTAGCACAGTAATGGGATCTAATAAACCAATAAAAAACTTATTACAAATGCTATGTTTGCCATGCTTTGATTTCATCGTTATTTCGTAGAAGCTCCTATGCTAGTTTTAAATAAAAAATCATTTCCGAGTGTTCTTCTAATATTTCCATTATATCAATAACTACTCAACTTTCTGCTAAAAAATCTCTTAAATAACCAAAAGCCTGAACTAATTAATGATTTGATACCTGAAAGATTTACAATTTGCCTCTGTCTGCTGATTGTGTGTCAGTCATGCACCAAATTGGTTAGAGTACATAATGGAATTTTTGCATAAATACGCTATACTGAAAAAAGTGCCACACAAACTACCCTGACTCTGACTGCGAATGATAGTGATATCTGACCTTTACGCATGCATCATGTATTTTTCTGCCTTGATTTACACTCGCCTCACCGCTTCTGTCAAATAAAAGTAATCATAATAATTGCTTTGGACTAGATTATTTTTTGCTCCTATGAATAATATACGCCTTTATCAAGCTTGCATGCTGACTATTCTTGATATCGATAATTTATAAATAATATTCTTTATTCCCTCTTTGCTGCTGTATGCTGACATTAACGCTATAAAGGGAGGAAGAAGGCGATAATATTTTTAAAGCTTGCAATTAGTATAACGCATGCATCCCTCGCTATTCATTAAAGCAATCATTCATCATCATGGTGCAAAATAATATCTTGCTGCTACTTGTTAAATGATGTCAATCTTTTAATTATTAATTTCCAGGAGGAAAATGCTTGCATCCAAGCCTGTCGGATGCATCAACATCCGCGGTGTGACTTGCGAGGAAACTACACTAGGATCTGGAATCAAGGGATTCACTCTCAGACCAAAGGTATAAAAAACATTTCGACATGCATTTATTAATACCTAAAAGTAATAATATACAGTATCAGTGTCGATATTATAGAGCGGTGATTTGCTCCATTTCTTTTTCGTACCCCTAAAAACTTCCAATTAACTTGTTGTAGTATATGTGCAAAGACAAGTCTACATAGGCATTCCTTCGCATATATATATTTATTTATTATGATTAAAAAAAGCTGACGTACCAATGGACATCTCAGAGGTATTGTGGTACATTTTCGCATCATCATCATCATCATCGACAACATCGTCATATTATTGCTCACAATAAACATATTATACGTCCACTTCCGTATGTAGATAAGGCTGACGTTAATGCTAAATTGTTTTCTGCTGATGTGGTGCCTAATAACTTTTTGTCAATTGAATGGAATGACTACTGGCTACAAGACGAAATAAATAGCCACCTTTTTGATTTTGATCTGACTAGGTTGTCACATGTAATGATGATGAAGCTACTATACAGCTATTATTATGCGTCCACTTCCGTATGTAGATAAGGCTGACGTTAATGCTAAATTGTTTTCTGCTGATGCGGTGCCTAATAACTTTTTGTCAATTGAATGGAATGACTACTGGCTACAAGACGAAATAAATAGCCACCTTTTTGATTTTGATCTGACTAGGTTGTCACATGTAATGATGATGAACCTACTATACAGCTAAAGAGCAGTCAGTACAAGTTGCCTACTCTTATCAAATTCTTATAAAGTCATCATAACTTTCTTCCAAACCATTACTTTTGAAGAGTATATGCCTTAATGGCTGTCAGGTAAAAAGGCAAATCAAACTATTCGATAGACAATAATATATTTTACCGTCTGTCTAGAAAAGCTACGATAGGTATACGTGTATGTGGGTCTAGTCTGACTGACCACTTTATACAATCTTTTGTATGAAAAAATTAAATGATTTCATAAAATGCCTTGTTTCAATGACCTCTGCCTGCCATTTTCTTGTACGCGCGACGCACACTGCAGAGCAGACAAGACTAACATGATCATTATTTTTTGGGGATTCAATGCACAAAATGGTTTTCTTATTAAATTACATGTGACGAAAGAATGTCTTACGACGATCGACGCTTTGACGATCAACATTTTTAAAATTGCAATTTACCTTATTAACAAAAATGAATATTCATATAGCACAGTTTATATTATCTATGCATGTGTAGCATTTATCTCAAGATTTTTATTGCCATTTTTGATGCAAAGCAACTTTTTGTATTAAATAATTCATTTTGTTCAAGTTATGAGCACAGACGAGCAAACTTGAGTTATTGCAATAGCACAATTTTGTATTAGGTAATTTACATTGCAATAAGTAAAATCATCATGTGCTCTGCTCACCATTAAGAGTTGACGAAGGATTCGACGAAAACGAAAATAACGAGGTATATGCCAATTTTGCGAAAACAAAATTTTGGTTACCCAAATGAAATCTGAGCCAGTGCTCCGTAAAATATGAACAATGAATGCCTATTATAATATAATTTGATATAGGTTAAATCATATAGCAAAACTTTTTTTGTGTCGTCATTCAAAAGTTTAAGATTTGTATTTGGATTGTTTGTTAGTTATTATTATAAAGTGAACAGAAAATTTGGGTAGGGCTCAAGCACATATTTTTAGCACAATGTTACAAAAATGTTGCTCTGTTGATTTGCATACTTTTGGGATGACGAAAATGTAATTCATAACAATAAAGAGCGGAAACCTTTACACAGATCGTTACTTTAAAAATAGGCAATTATATTCATGTTGATTTTGTGTTTTACGCACAATTCTTGCGCTTGTTTATTTATTCGCCTATTGTACACCTCCAGGTCCACCTCCATTTTTAATGTTGTTTGGTTGTCAGCCATCAGCTAGCAAACAAAAAGCAATGAATTGAATGTATCATGCAAACACACGTCTGTTTTTAGCTTGACAAAAAACAAATTTTCATACAATTTTGCGCAGTTGAAGTCAAGAGATGAATGATGACCAGTCCACCAGTCAGTATATTAGCACAGCACAACAAAATATACCTAAACGAACATTATTTTGTGATATGGTCCGTGTAGCGCACGTGAGACAGTCGCAAATCAAACAGAAGCCAAGTAAAACTAGGTGTTTTTTACTTTAAAAAAACTAGTATTATAGTAAAAATGAGCATTTAATTTAATGTTATGTGCATATGTAATAATAATAGGTAATATAATATCTATATATTTTCATAATTTACACCCAACAACAAACACACACGCATACTATTCTTTGATTTTATGACAATGGCAGCAGCTACGCTAGCCTGATACCACACTGTCCACTGCCTGTTTAAACAAAATTGTAACTGTACAACTCTCCTTAACGTTTTGGTTTCTTTGCTCTGTGATTGAGGAAATAGTGACGCCCAACCAAATACAATATTTAAATGTGATGAATTGTAAGTTTCATATAACCGTGATTAAATCTATAGTTCCAGGTAAATATTGGGGAAAAAATCAAGACATGTCTATTTATTTGACGTACCTGTATAAACAAACTCTTTATCAGTCACATAAAGGAGTTGCATATTTAAAACCTGGCTCCAGTTTTCCTTGTCTGTCATGATTAAACAACCTTGATCGTTTTAACATTATAAGAAGAAGAAGTAGGAGTACTCTGGAATCATTAATCAATCTTTTTAGACCACCAGAGAGTAGATTGCCGTTACATGTTGTTTTTAACTATATAATATTCCCTCGGTTATATGGGCTTTTGTGTTATCTATTTATTTGACGTACCTGTATAAACAAACTCTTTATCAGTCACATAAAGGAGTTGCATATTTAAAACCTGGCTACAGTTTTCCTTGTCTGTCATGATTAAACAACCTTGGTCGTGTTAACATTATAAGAAGAAGAAGAAGTAGGAGTACTCTGAAATCATTAATCAATCTTTTTAGACCACCAGAGAGTAGATTGCCGTTACATGTTGTTATTAACTAGATAATATTCCCTCGGTTATATGGGCTTTTGTGTTAACAGTAGTTTTGGATTGATTGATTTGATAAGAAAAACTTGTGGTAAGTAGTCAACTTCCTTCAAATGAGATCATTATCATTAAATAATATTTAATTGGAAGCATGTCGGCAGACTGAATGAAGACTTGTGATGATTTTATTATTCGTTAGTAATAAAATTAAATACGAGCTCATTTATTGAAGCGCTCAGTCGTGTGTACTTCTTAAAGCTTTTTTGTTTTATGATGTACATGTGTCATTCGTTTGATCCCCAGAAGACTAATAAAATGAGTTTTTTTCCTGTTGGTTTGATCCTGGCCTAGAACACGTTGATATTTTTGTTTTCGTGCATTAGCACGTTTTTGTAGCTGTCGTTAAACGAATAAAGAGGTAGTCCAGTTATATCAGAAAAAAACTCTACAAATATATTTTTCTTTCTTATTGAATACACGTCGTAGAAAATATAAGCCTACTTTTTTAGCCACCCAAAATACCAACTGGGGAAAATTTATCTCTTGTTTACTCGACTGTTTCAGGCGATAAGATGACATTCTACTGGTTGTATCCAGCCAGCGAGTGGTCATTCCATTACTTTATATGGGGTTAGGTAGGTACGTGTTCGACGTAATGGTAGCAGTAACCGCGTGATGGTAATGGCCTAATGGGCTTCCGTAACATTACTTTGCTTGTTTTACTTGGTAATAATAACATTGTTCACACATGAAAATGTCCTTTTCAAATCTTTCTTTGTGTGATCGTTTCGTCTTGTATCTTTTAAAGGTGAACCTCGGAAGTTGTACTGAAAAATAAACGAGGAGGATAAAAAACATAACATAAAATGTGTATGGTCATTAATACCAAGAAAATGTCGTCATAAGAAAAGAATGACATTGAGTTAAGGACATTCTCCTTGTAAATATGCTGTTGTGTTGTAGTGTAGTAGTACATAAACGAGAGAGAAAAAATGCAGTAAGACCAAAAATGTGAAAGACAAAAGGGCTTGTTGAAATTGCTCATTTTACTTGAGAAAACTATTACCGCATACAAACAATTTACCTAAGCAGCGTATATTGTTTGGTAATCCCTGAATCTTATTGCCTAATAAAAAGTCAAAATTAGGCATACCTAAAACTACCTATTGCCTTTCATGCAGCAGAAAACCAGTATTATTTTTTTCATAACTACTGCTGCTGCTGCTTAAAATACTTTTTAAGCATT
>JAANSP010000404.1:0-22409 GCA_036850745.1 Homidia socia | reverse complement strand
GTCAAACACGACTTTTGTGATGATGCAATGCAAGTCATCATCATGATGATGATTTGATGGTGGAGTTAGTAATACTATTACCAAGTTTTATATTGACTCTGTCTGTTGTGCACGTCGAAAATTCTCCAAACAACGTACATGTTTCCACGAGGAAAAGATAATGAAATAAGCTTACCAAAAACCACAAATACATACATACCTGCACACACACAAGCTGTCTGTTGTAATGCTTTTCCAAATGATAATAATAATATCATGTATTTCATTTGTTTACTCGTGACATGCCTTGTGCAGCCCTGCTCATTAAAATGATTGATCAAACAAACAACAGCAGCGTTCCCCCGTTTGTTTATTAAAATTCACAGTTGGTTCCACCCAAGGGAATCATTAATTTAAAGGCAGACTCTGAGAGTATTAAAAACTTGTGATTTGATGACGACTCTATCCTCAACTTGTTTTTTATGACATGATGACGACCTATCTGGCTGCCTGCGTAATGCTACGAATGCTTCAATTAACCCCCAATAAACCAAAAAGCCACAATAAATTCCAGCTGTTTTCATTCCATTTTCATTATCATGTAACAAAGCGTTGTACTTGCGTAACTGCTCCTTTCAAAGTGAATTTTCATTCAAATGTACAATTTGTACAAAATGATAACCAGTACATACAGATAATCATCATCATCCTTTGGTTGGAGTAAACCCATGGTGGTCCCTATTTTTTTATTTTAATCGACTGGAGATTGTCTGAAATGTCGATATCCAAAATATCAGGTTCCTAGGTGCTCTACTTAAAAAGTTATGAGGGGCGGAAATTTCGAAAAATTCGGAAATTTTTTTGTGGATTTTTTTCATTCCCTTAGAACCCCTTATATTTGAGTATCAATCGACTCAGAAATTTATCTTAATCATTTCTTACTCAGTGCAGTTTTTCTCTACAACGCACACTTTTCGAGATTTTTCAGAATTTTGATGGGATGGCTGACTGTACTCAACATAATCATCCGGCATCCATCATCATTGGTTCGGTTGGTAAAGTCTATATATTATCAACTGAACCTAACCTAACTGACAGGTTTGGTTAGGTTGATAACCCAGGCCTAAAGTCTCAAGGATCGATTTATTAACCTAGCCGAACCTATTTGATGATGGGTACAACGTTTCCATCAAAATGTTGAAGAATCTCGAAAAGTTTGCGTTGTAGATAAAAACTGTACTGAGTAAGAAATGATCAAGATAAAATTCTGAGTCGATTGATACCAATATATATGAGGGTTAATTGTGAAAAAAATCCCAAAAAAAAATTATCAAGTTTTTTGAAACTGGTACCCCCAACTTTTTAGATTTAGCAAACTGATATTTTGGATGTCGACGTTTCAGACAATTTCCAGTCAATTGATGCAATAAAAAATAGGGACCCTCATTGGTTTACTCCAACCCCTTTGGTTGGAGTGCTGCTGCTTTTACAACTTGGGTATTCATGCAATTTTACATGTAGAGATAAACAAGGAAACATATTTGCTTACCGCACGGCTGGCACTTCTAAAATATCCCATTCCACTGAAAAGTAGAACGCTGTCAAATCAACCCCAACTTCTACAACGTTCGAGCCCTCCACCTCATCAAAGTGACGAAGATCAACTTTGAATCCGTCATAGGTCCAACTTCCAAATTTGAGGATGCACGTCTGCTCATCGAATGGAAAATACTCAACGTCGATCTCACAGGAAGACTTGTAAATGGCAGGTGGCTTCCACTCAACTAAACCGCTGTGATACAACGTCGCTTTTGTGGCGAGGGTTACTTCAAAGTTCCCATCCGCACTGATGAGCAGCAACAGCAGCGCAGCAAAATAAATCAGAGTCAAGCAAGAACAATGTATAGAGACACAGAATCCTGCTTATCTGTCGTCCATCCAAAAATATCCATCCGTAAAAAAATAATAATGAGGATGTAATGATAACAAAATAACCAAGTGTGGAATCAGTGTGGAGGAGAAATATGGATAACAAATAAAAAATACATATCCTTTTCTAAGGAAAACTTGTATGGAATGTGAATGGGAACCTCTGCAAATTTTAATATTATTATTGGTTTCCGTGATTTTGTAGTAGCATCAGTTTTTTTTATAAACCGGACTTATATTAAAGTTACTCGTCCAACTATTCATTTCCCGCTATTATTCAAATCCTATTTACTCTATCTTAATAATATTCTACCCAAATGATATGCTCTGTAGATGACCTATTTCCGGGTAGCTCATATCCTACTTGTGAGCAACTTGTAAAAAATAAACAAAATAAAACATGGTATTAAACTAGAGTTATTTAACAATTTCAATTTTTCATTTCAGAGCAAAAGTCTCGGCTATTTGCAAAATTGAAATTTCCTCTGCAGCTCCCAGCAGCAGCAATTCCAAATCCTGGTCTACTTCAGTACAACAGCAAATATGCCGAAGAGAAATGCAAATATTTGACTTTTTCGTTCTAGCACGGATATTTCTCCGACTATTGAATTAAGCACAGCAAATAATGGAAAAGTTGATTTCTGTGGAAAAAAGGAAACATTTTTGTGACAAACCAAAACACTTGTCTGCTCGCGCCTATATCCTCCAACGAAGGAATACATGAAACTACATAGTTTTACCTATAAATATTATGATAGCAATAAGTAGGCATGATCGGAAAATAAATATGTGTTCTGACTCGCTCCTTTATACGATTTTCTACGACATGCTGTTTGTGGACGTCTCTGGCTACAGGAAAAAAAGAGCGAGTCGACAATAATGCAGAAAAATTGAGGGAAAAAATGGCTTCATGAGTGAATTGACTATATAAGCCCAGTAGTAAAGGACGTGGTAATGTCGAATGCCAGGAAGGAAATTACATTATTGCTTGGTATGTCTAGCGATACTTTTGATTGAATTGTAAGGCGTGACGAACCTCACCAGAGAGTGTTTTCGTCTCTATTCATAAAAAAACTCTTCATTGATATTGCATTTTTTTTAAACACAAGTTATACGCGCTCACTAAAAAAAGTTGCGGCCTTCTAGATAAAGCGTATAATGTGCCTAACTCTGTGGCTAGTATGGTTCTTTCTTTTGTGAAGTATGTGATTTGGAGCATGAGGGTCAGTTGCCTTCAAATGAAGAGGTCAACTTCTTTTATGTGAAAGTATGTGTACCATCATGATTACTTGTTATAGAGAACGATGTCAGGTCTCCAGATGTGATCAGAAGGCACATGGAGCATTTTCACGCCTCCATACTCATTGGGATCCCATGTGAGCTTGTAGTCGTACCAGAACTGTAGGGACAAAGGAAAAAAAGAAGAAAAAACACGTTCTTTTTATAATTTTTTTTCTCGCTTTTTTCTTATCCGAACAAATACAGCAATAATGACTAGTTAGGCATACAGCAGCTGTGCAAGATTACATGGCGAGTGATGGTGACTATGTGGCGATGATAGCAATAAAAATCGATAATGTCCATTTACGGACAAGTAGGAAATTAGAAACAACAGGCACGTCATACTAAATTAGAAATAAGCAGAGGGTAGTATTGGAATATTGGAAAGCGTTGTCTTGTCATGTTTCATTTCATTGACGCTTTACAGTAGCCGAGTAATAAAATTTTGACTTTTTCGGGGAAATGAATAAGTCGGGATAGTTAAGCCCTACTGTTGTTGCCATTTAAATATTTAGATAGTTCTTCCAGACTCCACCACCACAAAACTTAAGCAATACTTTAATCGACATTCAACTTGGATAGCATGGAAACTATAAGGCGGTCACTTACTCTACGTTATTTCATTTCACATGCGTTTTACAGTTATTCTCGAGCAAAGTTTTCAAAAGTTTAAAAGAAGGAAAGGAAAAAAGTGAATAAACTAATATGCAGGAGTAGCAAAGCAAAAGTCGAACCAATAATGCAACAATACAGAGAAAGAGAGCAAAGCAGCAAGACGAGAGGAGGGGGAAAAGTCAATACGGAGAATTTTTTTTGTTAGTTTTCTCCTTCAACTCTCAACATGCTACTTAATAATAAAAATGTGGAGGAAAGCATGCTATTTACCATATGGATTACCATGTAGTTAACCAAGCTATCACTACTACCACTACTTTTCAAACCAGTTTGAAAAATTTAATTTAAAAATTCTTCAACTTGCATACACTCTGCCAGTTTTCTTGGACTACACTCCTTCTCTCCCCTTTCTTCATGCTGACTTGGGCAGACACGAAAAATAGATAAAGTTGTACAGGAGGAATATACACACATCTACCTACATTCGTATAGAAAGTGAAAAAAATGAAAAAAGGCGATGAAGAAGAGAAAAAGTTGGCTCTCAATTTTTTTCCTTCTTTTTCCACTTCTTCTTATTCCTCCTCCTGTTCTAGAACACATTATTATTATACACAGCCCTACCAAACCGTATGATATGTAGTGGTGGTGGAAACATTGAAAACATGACCATGTCGTGACTCACTCTGAAAGTAATTTTTCTTTTAAACTATCATGAATAAAAATTCATGACAGTATAAACTCGGTAGAAGGAGAAAGATGAAGGCAGAAGAAAAAGAAATTGTAAAGAGTTAAAGTCACTTGTACAACCACCACTGCTATTATCACCCACACCAACCAACAGCCAGGCACGCATCCAAGAAACATGTCTTGTTGTATGTACGTTAAAAAACTCACTGGCTTTTATACCTACATAATACAAACATCATACAACAGCTTATGTGTATGCAAAAGAAAATATTCTCGTTCTCTTCTTTTTTCTACTTTTTTCAAATCGATATCTCATGCATTTCCCCACAAAGTCATATTTCATCTTTTTTTGCTTCTCAAATGAAAACATCTTTCTCATATGCATATTAAATAGATAGATCCTTCTCTTCTCCTCTCCCTCTCTTTTCCTGTTTGAGTGGCATTCTTGTCTATTTGTGCAAGTTGCTGGGGTAATAACAACGCCAAAGACGAGGACGACGTAATATAATACAACACTGAAAAAATATACTTGTTGTAATTTTTATACAGGATCATGATCGTCGTCTTCGTCATTCCATTTTGCTACTACTAGAAAAAAAATAAGACATGGAAATTGTGAGCAACAGCATAAAAAAATATTCAGAGAGAAAGAGAAAAAGAAGTAGCTGATGTATGTCGCGCAATATTATCAAGAGAAAGTTTGGAGCAGGCAGTTTTTAGTTATTGCTTTTACTTTTTATTATTCATCACATTCCGTTGAAAAATAGATGTTTTGATAAGATTGAATTGAGATGTATGTTTTTTCTCGTTGTACAAAGGGCTTTTTTCTCAGCCTCCCTCTTGTATTTTAAAAAGTGGAGAGAAAAGCTAGTCAAGTTTGCCTGGTTCTGTCTTTTTTTATTTTTATTTTGAATTTTGCAAGCTAAGAGAAAGAAGAAACGAGTATAAATTACTTGATTGCTTCACTAATAGTGAAGGGAAAGCATCAATTCAATGGACGTCTGTCTGTCTATGTGGGTTTTCGCTAGCAACCAATTTATTACATGGGCGATGAGCTTTATGAAAAATAGGAAAAGGATTGGGGCTCTGGGAAGATTGTGTGTGTATAAATATATAGGTATTTAGACAAAATCACCGTGTGAATTTCATCGTGCATATATCATCAACAATGAGCTCTCTCCCCTCGTGAATGGATATATACTTGGTAATATACATACACCGTAAAAATAAATACAAGTTTTACAAGTTTCACGTTCCTTTTTGTGCAAACTTTATGCCCCAAAAATGTAAAGGAAGCCAAAGTAAAATGAAGGGAGAAAAAAGTAATAATGTGAAAAGGAACCTTTTTCTCATTCAACTGCTCATCAGCTTGATTAATCTCATCGTGGTCATGAATAACTTTCATTATGTAGATTATTCCGGAAAATATACACACTGAGTTTACGTACCACCGTATACAAAGAATACTAGCACGGCTTAAAACGCATGGCTGCTTTTTTAGTTTCCTGCTGTTTAAATTATTTTTTTCTGTTGCTTCCATTTTTCGTCTTGATGAGAAAAAGAAACGAAAAGTAAATTGCTTCTTCTTCTTTTGCATTTATTTTCATGCCTGTTCCGTGTAAAATAAGTAAAGTGTATAATAGTTTGCTCATCGACAGAAGGGACTTCATTCTCATCCTCGTCATCGTCAAAAGCGTATGAAAAAAACTAACTTTTTCTGTTTACGCTACACTTTTAGCTTTTTATCCAGTCATGAAACTTGCAAAATTATTCCGATTCGCCACTCTTTGTTCACAAACTTGGAAAAGAGTTTGCCTGTTAATGTGGGTCTCTGTAATGTGAGGAAATGTAAAAACAAGTTAATGATACGTATTTAGAATCAACGTTTCATCAACCGCATACGTTTTTTTTTAAAAAGTGAGAAACGGAAATTCGATAAATCCTTGCCACAAGGACACAGCCTTCCTGTTACATGAGAGATTTGAATTCTTTGACTTTGTCAGAGCAGAATGCCATGTTACCATTATTCACTTGCAGCTTGGCAATAATAATTTCCTTTTTTCCTTCCAACATCCGTCAGTCAATAAGTCGGCTGAGTAATATTTTTACTCTTATCAGATATCAGGGAGCAATCATTCCAGACGTAACTCTAGCATCCGTTTTCGATGTCGACCAAAGGCAAGGAATAATGTTCCTGATTTACTGGAATGAATGGCAGATTATTGCTATGGCGCACGTCAAAGTATTAACCGAAAGCTTTATGGTTCAGTTGAATTGGTGGTGATAACGGTAATATTATTATTAATATTAAGATTTACAAAAATCATGTTGGAATGTCGAGAAAGTAGCGAAATCCGGCTGATACTTTCATGGAAGTATATTTTTGTATATATCCCCATAAAGTATACAATATACGGTGTATACACTTATACGTAAATACAATATAAACAAAATATTAAAACATTACAAAAAATCCAATACATCCTGTGAACATCGTGGTACAGACGGTCAGACAGACATGACGAAACCAACAAGTATCTTAATAATGCTTTCCTTCCTTAATAATATCAAGTAAACAAAAATATTTTATTTGAGACTGCCAACACTCGCACCACAAAGAACAAACCTAGTATAGTTTACCCACTTTTCCTCTCTCCTATTTACTTGCTACCGCAATACCACTTTTGTTTGTTCATTAGATGCTAAGCTTTGCTTCATCCTTTGAAAAGAATATTCGGAAAGGCGCGTGGAAGAGGAGAAGCCACTTTACGAGAAAAGCGAGGCCAGTGAGCCCTTACACAACTAAAGTACACACAGTGTTTATAAATGATTGTGCTGCGTCTCAATTGTTCTCGTTATTAAGAATTATCTTGGTTATGACACAGGATGGATGGAAGCCACAATTTTGCTCATTCTTCTTTCCATTTCTCGCTGTCCTTTGAAAATTGAACCCATATCAAGCTCTCTCATAATCATCTCGTTTGTAATTCTGCAGAAATTGACTGGTGTGCTAGTATGGCGAGGTAGATAGTATTTATAAAAGCAATGATAACTGTTCCTTGGATAAACAACATTTATTACTGCTTTCTGTCCGAGGCATGGTACACCATTCCACAACCAGCAGAACAAAATAATAATAATAATTTCTTTGAGATGTTAAATATAGTCAATAGTTCTAACATAATTTTTTATGTATGTAAGCCGATGTAGTACTTTTTCGTCGTGAACAGATTTCAACTTGAACAATAATGAATTTCTCTGTCTCTCATCCTCTCGATCATAATTTATTATTTGCTTGCCTTCAAGCACACAAGTTTGCTCTTCATCTGCGATGCCAGCAGTAGCAATAATAGTAGTAGTAATTATTAATATGTGAAGCATATTAATTTTCAGAATTCACGCAATTCATTTCAATTTTAATAACGTAGCACGTCGAAAAACGACGGTTTGTGAGAATCACCGTCTCCACCAAGACTACCGCTGCTGCTGCCACAAAACTCTTTCGCTTTTCAAAAACTTTCAGAGAAGGCATGAGAGAAAGAAGAAGAAGGGAATCATCATTTTATAATAATAATGATAATATACTTTTTAGAAAAGAGAGTATAGACACGCTTTCTCTCTCGTTCCCATACAAGATCCCCCATCTATTCTCCACATCAAAGACAATGAGCGACATTTGGAATGGTGGCGGTGAAGAGAAAATCATGTCAACTCAGCAGCTGAATCAGTCACTTTTCTCAAACCGCTTCTTATACTTAAAAAGTCCAGGCATACACTACGAAGGACGAGAGAAACACGAGCTGGATTCCATCTCCATGTTTTTTCTACGTAAATAGGTTCTTAAAACAATGGATTCTTAAATTCGCTCTCTTAGTCGTGCTTGGTTCATTGTAAAAAGGTGTTGGTTGGTAGACTCTCTGACAAGATATTACTTCCAATTTGATGATGGTTCCAAATAATGTTTTTTTTCTTCTTCAACTTGTGCTGCTGCTGCTGCTTTTTAGGTTTTGCTTCGTATGTACATATATGTAAATGTTTTATCCAAATCTCAAATTTCATCATCTTTTCCACATGAAAATAGCGATGGCATCCCACGGCTGTAATTGCCTATGCATTCAATGGAATAAACCCGCGCTTCATCTATTTATTTTCTCCCTTTCCTTTGCCATTTTATTTTTCTTGCCTTCCGCTTCCACTTGCAAAAACGTGTCTGGTTCTGACGTAGAGTGTTTACAGTCGTGAGAGTATAGTGGATTGAGAGTACAGCGTTTGTGTGTACTGCTGCATTTTACTACCACGAAAGCTGCTGCTGCTCCTTCAATGACAATGAGTCGTTTGTATAGACTATCATGAATTAATCAAGAATCCTTTAGCATAATCTGGAAATTGCCACTACTACTAGCCCGCCAACTAGCAAAACGCAACCAACAACGTACGCATTACAGCAAATCCTTGAATCACAAGGCTTGACACTTAAAAAAAGTTACAAAAGAGGCATTCAAACTAAGTAGAATAATTTAAAATTCTAGGAAAGCCGTACAAGAAGATGTGGAGAAATACATGGATTTTTGGGAAAGTTTCTGCCATGTGCGCTGTCATTTGTCCAATTGCTCTTCACCAAAGTTTTAGGGATTCAGACAGAAATTTTGGGCTTTCTCTTTACCATTTTAGCTTTAGAAATACAGAGAAAATAATGTGAACAAATTGGTTTATGAGTAGGATTAATTTAAATAAAAAAGATTATTAAGGAAATACTTTCATGTGGTTATATATTCTAGTTTTTTAACCAGTCAAATTTATTCAGTGCAGTGGTTCCGTATCAATAATGACTCAGTTAAAATGGCGACATTTTTATTTTTATTTAGCGTTGCGTCCATTTTATGTTGGCAAATTATTTTCATAAAGCAAATGTGAAACACACCATCTGAAAGACAAAAAAACGTTTATAGGCTAAAATATATGGGAGAGAGAATATACACAGCACAGAGCAAGAAAGAGGACAAAAGGAGCTAGCAGCAAGACAAAGAAAATGTTAGTATCTCGGGAAGCACCAGCGCTCTACCGATGGTAGAAATAACAATTTGAGAGTGAAAGTAGTCGTTGGAAAGGAAGCAGCAAGAAGAGAAAGACAACGAGGAAATAGTATCTCTTGACTAGACGTAGCACATCATCAGCATTTTTCTTGAGGCTGCCTTTGTTGGGAGAAAAAAAGGTAACACAAGACGACGCAATTGTTGTGTAAAATGTTCGTTGAATGTTTCTTCCTTTTCTCATGCATGCATCATCATCATTGTTTTATTCTGTACCCAGCAGTAGAGTGTGGGTCGGTTGTAAGGTAGGTGAGTTGAGCTGAATGAAACTAACCAAAAAAACTCATTCCAATTTCAATGCATTTTTTTCGCTTGTATTCTTTTCAGAAACAGTAAAGCGTAACAACAGAGAGTGTGCTGCGTGCAAAAATAAAATATTTTTTTTACTGTTATGTCATGCCAGTCCATGCATTTCAGTGTACCACCAACCACTACACTGGAATTGTAATAGAAATGGTTGGAAGTTTGAATTACTTCGTAAGAATCAAAAATAATTTTCGTTGGATATTTTTATTTTATTTTTTTTGATTTTTCAGACATTACTTTTTTTTACTATTTTTTACCTATATAGCATCCCTTCACAGTCCACTTGAGTTTTAACACCTACTTTTCCTTTTCCACTTTTTTACTTCGTTACGCAGAGCACAAGGCACAGGCACTGCACAGCTATTTGTTTAACTTCAGAGTGGAAGTGATGCTTCAGTAGGAAAAAGGAGCAGCAGCATCCGTCAAGTAAAACAATCTCAAGTATTTTTTCCTCTTTAAAATGACAGAAAAGAAAAGTGAATTCGACTTCTGTTGACTTGGGCGATTTATCGCATACTGCAAGAGAGGAGGAAATAATAATAATAATAGTATATGCCCGATGCTTTCTTCTACTTTTTTCCAATTCAATCCAAAAAAAGAGTGAGCAAATAGATGCTGTAGAAGCAGTTATTCGGTCCCTACTTAACGCCTCCCCCAAACTGCTAACATTGTAAAATACATTCTTGTAGACTAGCAGTTTCCATGTTTGGCATTTGACATGGTTGAGTTGGCAACACACCACACACACGTACACACATGGATATTATTATTACAGACAAAAACACTACATAATACTCACCACCAAAAGGCATGCCTAAAAATAGCGGATACATAATAAAAAGTAAAAGGAACGCACTTCAACTGGGAAAGCTGGGAAACAAGAAGAAATAAAATCCATGCAAAAATCCGAAAGTAAAGTAAATATGAGGAACAAGAGGAAAGGAAAGCAAGCTAAAACTAAATAAGCAGTAGATAGACACACACATAGTACCCTTGCTTGCACGCATTCCACTTATTTCGTACATACCGCCAACCGGAGGAGGAAAAGCAGAGAGCGGGAATAAGACGAGAAGAAAAAGAAAATGCAAAAGGCGGTGGCGATGGCGGCAGTAGTAGTGGCGGCGGCACAACCAAACTGACTGACTGACTGTTGTAAAAAGAAGAAGAAGAAGAAGAGAAAAGCCAGGCCAGGAGAAGTAATGCTTGTTTTGTTGGTGAGCAAAAGTAGAGTCGACAAGCAAAGAAAAAAATATGTAGATGGAAAGTCAAACATTTTCTTGTGTGTCTGTGTGTGGTAAAAAATATAGGTATGTAGTCAACTAGTACATATGTAAACATTATATTTATGGTTGATTTTACATTTCCAACAACAGCATACCATCATCAGAAGAAGAATGAAAGGAGAACAAGCGTGTAGAGAGAGAGACTGTTATGTAGACTGAAAATAAATATCTACATTGTGTGTCGTTTTTTTGTTGGTGGAGAAGATGGAAAAGGAACAAGCTGAGGAAAAAAATGGGAAAAGACGAAACGAACATTTCACATCACTTTTTCTATTCCATCATCCATTATATTATTATGTAATGTAAATGTTTAAGCTTTTTCAGCACAGTTTTTTGGTAAAACTGCTGCTGCTTCTGCTGCGGCGGCGGCGGCACTGGTGGCAGTCGACTGGAAGAGTCAGCGGCAGAGCTATGGCTGCTAAGCTAAACCAGACCAGACCAGGCCAGACAGCAAATAACACACACGGCTTCTGCTTGTTACAATCCATTACTCCTTTATATAGTGGGCAAAAAATTGATATGATAAAATGTTTTATCATCATTTTCTTGCAATAAAGGCATGAAACGAGTCCCTTTTCCACTGATGCTATGAGTCTATCCCTTTCTTCCCTCTTTTTCTTTTGCTTTTCCTGCTGCTCTGCCTTTTCCTCATATCCGGATGCAAACAACAATCTGATATATGCACTGTTATTTATTGTGCAGTATTATTATATGCTATGCACACGTCCCTATGCATCAGCTCGTCTATATCATCATCAGCAGCAGCGGTGGCGATGATGGTAATAATAATAATAGTAGTAATATATCTCGTTCAGTGCGGCGCTAAAGTTATATTGATGATGATGATATATAATGCATGCCTATTATGATGATGATAGTGATGTGAGCAAAAGTCATAGTAATGGCGATGTAGGAGCAAGAATTCGTATAAAAGCAGCAGCTCTTTTTGCAAGACTCACGACGAGCGATGGTTGTTGCAGTTAAACGGATAATACAAATACTCTGACCGCAGGAGCACAACCAAAGTTAAGTCTTTGTGTAAATTGAAGGAGTAAGTAAGAAAAAGGAACAAGAAAGATGCCGTGCGTTTGCTTGATGCCCTCATCATAATGGATAGAAACATGTTCAAATCCGTCGCTACCACCATCACCACAGTCCTAGGATGATGATGATGATCGTAATCATAATCATGGCGACCATAGAACCGAAAAAACTGGTAGCATTGTGTAAGTACGTGATGGGACACGTATAATAATAAGTAGCGTAAGTACTTATGGTGTTGGTTGTTAGATTTTTGGTGTGGTGTCATGTTCTGTCTGTGTCTGTAGGGTGCTCCTCCTTTTGCTCACTGCTATGGCCCGCAAGAGACAAAAATGAGGAAAGATGCACACTTTGGCGTAAATTTACTTTACGAAAAAGGATAGAAAGGAAGACGACGATGCTAACGATGGTGTGGGACTACAGAAAAAAGAAAGATTTTGTATCAAATTTAGACTTGTCAATTTTTGACCAGCAATCTATAGATAGGGTAGCTACTAATATGCATCAAACATTAATGTACACTTTGTACACATTTTGCCGCCACCACTGCTCCATTGAAGTAACCAACCCAACCTAAAGAAGCTATAAACAAGTTATGAAGAGGTCATGAAGAAGGTTCAAAATGTGGAAACCGAACCTAAAGAACTATCTGTATAAAAAAGTTAAAAAAACAAGAAATTTGGGAATGCGGAATATGAAAATTGGAAATGTAATAGACCACCACCCAGAGGAATAGCAGTACTGGTAGCAGCGGTAAAAGGAAGCATAGATTTTATTGCATAGGTGACCACCATATTTTATACATATTCTCTGCCATTTTTCGACCCTTATTATTACTGCTGCTGCTGCTGGTGGTGGTGCTTCCACCAGCTCAAGTTTTTTTACTATTAATACTTGTTTCACTACTAAAGTCGGTGTGTACGCTACCGTGGCTCCTATAAAATCTACGACATACCACTATTGTACTTGGTGTCCATTAACGATGATTTATGCCGTTCATTCTTCTGAAACAGCTACACACACACACAAGAAGAGAAGAAGTAGAGGGAAAGCGAGTAACTGGAAAAGGAAGGAGTAGCTGTAACTTTCCCGCTTTCTCCCACTCTCTGTCTTTTGTTGTAATGGTAGTAGCCGCCAACATTGCAGTATTATTAGTAAGCATTATTATTACGTATTTGGAGTCGTCGTCGTCGTAGCTGAACACTGTAAGAAAAAATGTCAGCAACTTATTGACTTATGCATGACTGTCCATCTGTCTAAATGTCTGTCCGTGATCGTCCGTCACTCGAACATTTTTTGCGAGGCGAGAAAAAAAAACTGCCAATTTCGTCCAATTTTACTCTCCCAGTTACAAATATTTTTATACTGACTGCTAGATTTTTGACTGTATTTTTATCCCAAAGCACTCCACTTTTTTCTCCTGCTACATATTTATACCTGCTTTACCCTCCTTTATTTTCCCTTTTCAACATTTAACTCATCATAGCACAGATATTATTAGTACTTGTTTCACGGACAAACAAAAAATAAATATGTACTCAAATAAATTCTTCCAGTCCATGAAATTATGTGTCCTTTTTCTTTGGTATGGAAGCAACCATTTCCACAAGTACTTACCACCATTCCTATGGTAAAGTTCACTTTTGTGAACGAGTGAACGAGTAGTACGTAATTGACGACAGGAATGAATAACTTTAAAGGGACAGGATATCTGGCCCCTTCCACTTGTAATTCTTTTATACTCGGCAAAACAAAAAATGGAACTGCTGCTGCTGCTGCTTTCATCATCTGACAAACACAATAATAAAAAGAAGGACAGACTTTATCCCTTTTTTAAATGATGAAATATTATAAACTGTGAAAAGGAAGCTTAGAGTGGGGTAAGGTAAAACTCTTTAGTGTAGCTATAGAAAGAGTAAGCAACATAAAAGTCTAAATAGTCTAATGGTGATGATGATGATGATATATAGTTGGCTTATAAACCACCAATTTCCTTTCTTTTTTGCAACATTTATGCAAAAAACAAGTGAACAAAAATGGTACGAGAGAATGGGGAAAGACCAACTTTATGATGATGACAATGTTGAAAATTTACTATTGATGAAAGAAGAAAGGAAAGAGCATACTGTTGTGTAGCTGCGGTGGAAAGGAATGCCTGCATAATAAAAAGCAGACAAGCAAACATCATTCCAACATTTTTTTCTTTTCTTATATTATATTATTCACCATGAACATTTCAAGGTGTTTCTAAAGCATCACTTGTTTCCTCAGTCAAGCTGGAGAAAATGGCACAAAGCGAAGTAGGGAAAACACTATTATATTTATACAAAGAAAAACCCAAAATCCTACGATACGCTTTTTTTCTCTTCCTTTATATTACATGCTTCGCATGTATACAGACGACCTATTATTATCAAGCAACTTGAGCACGAGCTTGTTTTATTGGACGAATCTTAGTAATGAAACTAGTGAGATGTAAGTCGTTTTTGTATATGTGACTGAAAGACAGACAGACAAAGGAAGAAGGAAAGGAAGAGAATGGCAGAGAACGAGAAAAAAATGTAGCGAAGAAAAAAATTTGAGCCAGGTTGAACCAAGATTTTTGTATTTAGTAACCGAAACTTCTGGTAAGACTTGGCTCCTTGACGTGGTCGTTGTCGTCGACACTAAGCATCAAAAAGAGTGGAAGGTCTCTCTCCCTCTCTATTTATTTAAAAAGTTTGAATGTGCATCCATGAACGAAGCAAGTGGGAAAATAGTAGCAGTACAAGTTGTACTGGTGGTATCATTTTCCTGTTCAATTTCAAAGACCTTACAAGAACGTATAGTAGTAATGGTAAATGTAATGATGATGGTGGTGGTAGTGGCGGCGGCGGCGGTGATGTTGATGTTTTTTTGGAAAAGAGATGGAAAGTGGATACATTGCATGCATGTCTCTAGGCATGCTTGTGAAAAGGAGCAAGCAAAGCGGGAAAAAGGGTGAAAGCATGGAATAATAGTAATTTTATTCATTCTTTGTAGTGGCAGTAGTAACTGTAAGATAATGCAATATCTACAAAGCGTAAAAGTGATTTTCCCTTTTTGTTGCCATTTAAATTGCTATACTGCCAAGTCAGAGTCCTTCTCTCATTTTCCCATTTTCTGTGCGGCTGTACCGTAAAAAATACGACAAAAAGCAAACGATCATGAGAAGAAGGAGGAGGACTTGGACGTTGACGATTCTGTTTTTTTTACTCTTGGCTGTACTTGCACTACCAATACATACAACTGCTATATGGAAACCATGTAATTGTTACTATTGACAATGACGACGACGTCCATGATGATCATGTTGACTAGGTTGCTGCTGTGTGTGCTGATTTTCATGTTGCTGTTTCTCTCCGTCAGTGACTGACTATATACGTATATCAGCTTGTTACTCCTCTTTTTTATATACATTTTATAATGCTTTCACTTTGCTACTCCCAGTTTTTTCCCCGCTGCTGCTGTTTTTTTACTCTTCAGTGAAACTGTCACTTTTGCTGTATCAAACAGTTTTCCCGCTGCCAAGCAAATAGCAGAGAGTACAGAGAAAAAAGGGAGTGAGAGCGAGTAAAAAAAGCACAATTTTAGGATTATACCCTTTTTGTCAAAATGTGGCTGGCTGTATACATAACCTTGTTCCGTCCACACACACCAACTCTAAAAAAACTAATCTAGTATTTCGCCATGGTTAAGTGCAACTATAAAGAGATATTGAGGGAAAGAGAGAATAAAAGGAGACTTTTCTTTCAGTTTGTTTCAGAGAGCAAAAAGGGATTTCCAGTTCCATTGTACACTTTAATGCATTCGTGCATGCATCCGTCCACGGTTGAGGAACCAAAAGTAAAGTATTAAAAACAGAGCAGAGCTGAGCAGCATCATCAGCAGTAGCAGTAGTGGCGCAGATAGAGATAGACTGGAAGATTGACTAGGTGGATGGAATAGTAAACATATAATCATCATTTTCCTCTTCTTGTCTCTCCCTTTAACATGCCCTCTCTCTCTCACTTCTACCACTACAAAAGGTAATTTTCTAAAGTTACGTGAAATGGAAAGAAGCAAACGTTACAGAGAATTTTTTTCTCGTTGTTGGTGGTGGTAGTGGCAGTGATGGTTGTAGTAGATGTGATATGTTGCACACATGCATACATTGATTTGAACACATGTTCTTGTTCCACTACCGCCACTCACCTCCACTGCTGCTGCTGATACTACTGATGATGGTCACATTTTATTACTGTTTCATAAAATACAATTATACAGAGGCAGAGATTATAAATATATATCATCAGGAGAGTGGAGCAAATTTCACAATTATGTGGACAACACAAGGCTCTGCTAGTGAACAAGAGGAGCAAATGGATGAGAGAGAGAGAAAGATGAAGAGACATACATGATGCTACACCATTACTACTAGTGCTGCTGCGGCTGCCACATTATCTTAATTTGTGAGGCTAACATGCTAAATGCAATTTAGTAAGGCCATTACTCTATTTTCCATTTTATTATATCTCCTCTCTCCGTATGCAGAGGAGGAGGGTAATGGAGTAGGAGTGCACTGCTGGAGCTTTTCGAGTGGATCATAATTATAATAGTGGAAATACACTGTAAAAAAGTTATTCACTCTAAATATTAAGCAGAGCATTAAAGCTTTAAAATGGAAGTACATGCTAAAAGCTCCGTATCCAGCAGCCACCTACCTACGCGCATGCATGTACATATGTATGCATAATATGCATATAAAATGCATCCATCTATTTCCACCACCGCCATGGTCGTCGTCGTCTTTGTTGCCGTCCTTGTCGTCCTTTTGCCAGCAGACCCATCAGACTATTACTAATTTTTTTTTGCTGGCACTAAAATTATTATTACCGGCTATCAACCAGGGAAAAGCGAGGACACTTTTTTACTGTATGGCTTATCTATGGCAAATTTTTAGAAGGATGACACCTATACACACATTATTAGAGAAGATCGAAAGTAGAGTAGCAGTGGATCTCTCTTTTGGATATTAAGTATGCTGGAAAAGAGAGAGAGAAAAAAGTCATTTTGTCAATATACTTGAAGGGCAGAAAGTGATTAGGGGAACGGAGGCTCTGGAAAAAAAGAACGAGTGCCGCACTCCTCTTCAACACTGATAAGAGCTTCTCAGGCAAATTTGCTTAATTTCCATTCCATCAGTTTTACAACTGCCTTGAAAATGCAGCAAAAAACGTGTATACCCATCATCACTTTGCAGATTCACACACAAACTCTTGTGAAAAACAGCGAGCAAAAACTTAAAACACTTTTTACTAGCTCTCTCTCTCTGTCTCGCCCAATATCATCATTGCCTTCGTCATGACAAGCACGCTGTTTTGCTGCTGCTGAGAATATGTAATGTGGCTGTATAGGTAAGTACGGCACAGTGACTGAGGTGGTGATTTTGAGTGGCATTGGCGTCGATATTTATCATCGTCATCATGAACAGCCAAGATAAAATGGATTTTACTCTATAGTTTTTGCTGCTGTTGTTGTTGTTGATGATGATGTTTTTGCTTTTGTGCTACTTCTAAATGGTACCCTTTTCCTCACTGACTGATGATATCACGCCGATTTACTCGGAATCACTTTTATAGATTATCTCTCTAGAAATTTAGGAAAATAAATTGCAAAGTAGATAAATGAAGAGAGCGAGAGAGAAGAAATAGCTTCCAAAAAAGTAGTGATGTTGTGTATCTGAATAACTTTAGCATAACAGAGTACCCCTTCTTTTTTTCCACCTTCTCCTCCTGTATGTTGTTTTTTTACATTTAATGAATTCTTAACATGTATTCTTGCTCCGCGTGGGATGGAGTTTGGCAGCCGAGTATTCAGTGGAAGAACCAACTTTTATTTCCTGTAGTGTTCCACGCTATTACCCACCACCACCCATTTTCTCCTCTTCTTGCTCTCTTTTTCATTGCTTCTCTATCTCAATGCCTTGGTTTGTTCTGATTTTACCATTTTTCCCCTTTTCTTCTTAGTACTAAAGCTACTGTACCACTGCTCTTTATTTTAGCCGTGTTAAATAAATGCACTGCCATGCCAGAGCAGCACACTACTTGCTCCCTATCATCATCATTATCGTTTTCTATCCAGCAGCAGAAGCTGCATACAACAGGCAACTACTTTCCCTCTCATGGCCTGGTAGTTTACTATTTTTTTCTCCATGCTTTCACAAATGTTAATAGTTATTCCAATGGAGGCTGACGACATTGTAAGGAGAAATTTTAGAGAAGAAACAAGCTGGATGAAAAGCGATGGGTCTTTTATCCCTGCCCAGCAGCAGTCAAGCAAACCTGGATAAAAAAATGTTAAAAGGAGAATATCATCAGCAGCATCCTCATCATCAGCAGCACACATAACTGCAAAGACAAGTTTTTCGTTCACTGGGCAAAGTGCGAGGAGATGTGTCTGCTGCTGAATAAGCGTGCATATACTTGTGTGTGTAATTTCATATTAATGAATTTATAATAGATGCATGCTAAAGGGTCGCTCTAATTAGTAAAATGAATGTAGCGAAAATGCTCATTTACCTTATGCATCTCGCATCCCTTTCCCCATAAAATTGTCAGTGTTTGTTAGCATAAATGCATATGAGCCAGAAACTGGGAAACTGATAATGATGATGATTACGATAAGGACAACGATGCAGCTATAACAGAGGTGTATTTTTAGTGCATGCAGCACTTTATATATTTTCTAGTGTGGAGGCTGGCAAACTAAGGAAGAGAGGCAAGAAAAGTAGAAAATATTATGAAAATTATGGATAATCACAACATTACTCTCTCTCTCGCTCCCTTACTCTTTACTAAATGCCTAAACACCAAGGTTTTGGCACGTTTACTGAAATTTACAGTAGTACCATCTTTTAACAAAGTAAGGTGAGAGGAAACTACAGTGGTGGTTGTGATGACGGCTGCTGTCGTTTGTGCGGCTATTATGCCCGTAATTGTTGTTTGTTGTTTCAAGGAGGAAGGGAAAGATGGAAGACGAAAAATAAAGTTTTTGCAGGTTTATCTAGTTTCCCTTTTGCAATTATTACCAGAAAGGATTCGTGAATTGCTTGAATTTTCTTAATTATTTATTACGAGCTTTCACAAGGACATGCACCAAAAAGCCCAACGTTATTTAACAAGAGCTTTCCCTTGGTCAATTAAAAAGATGTAGACAGGGAGGGAGACAAAATAGATGTGATGACAATTAATGTTGAAAATTGAAACTGGAGCGAGCACAATGCAGAGAGACAAAGCACAGGGTAATAATAAATTATTAGTAACTGCAAGTACTACATTTACTGCTACGATAACAATTTAAATAATTGCAGCCGCTTAAATAAATATATTTACTGGCTGATTCATTATGTTTACATGGCTTACAAGCTTATTACGCCATCAAAGCGCTAAAAAGTAATGGTGATCTTGATACTATCATCACGTAATTTACGAAAAGCTGTATAATACAACATTTGGTTTTATTAACTAACCAAAACCACAATAACTTTGAAACGTGACAGATAGAGTATTAAAAAGGAAGAATTTTTTACCTGTTCCACCCAAAGATTTGTTGTCATGATCTGATTCTTGAGATTCTGAAAATAGAAAAAGAAAAAAAAAACAGATGCAAAAACATGTTTATAAAAGAGTTTTCTCCTACTTTTTTATAATCGCTTATTATTAAATTCATCAAGCCTATTATAAGTTAAATACAAAGAGCTTATTTTCAGTCGTCCCGTGAAACCCGTAAAAGTCCCACTGAAACACATATTTTATCGCACGAGAGGGCCCTGTTGTGAAAAAAGTGAAAGAAAATCGTTTTATGCTAAAATATTCTACAAACAATCCCAACCGTTTTCTTTTTTATTTTTACCAAGAAAAAGAACAGAAAAAACAAAGAAAAAAGTTATTGATAGATGAGGAGTAAAAGAGGAAAAAGTGGATTAAAATACTTTTTTTGTTTGTGAGAAGAAAAAAGAAAAGGGAAAGTGAGAAAAACATAAGAGGGAACAAGATGGGAAAGTTGTTGGAGAAAAAACTGGAATTGTGACAATGCCGTCGTCGTCGTTCCTCTTTCTTTTTGCTTCTTATTCTTGTGACTCTCTTTTTTCCATTACTGCCATTGGGTTTCTTTTAACTGCGTTGACTTTTCGACTTGTTTTTTCATCATCTGTCGCAGTAGAATAATACGTGCTACTTCTTGCTGGTGGTACTGCCTTTGCATGACATGCATATATTTATGTGACTTTCCCTCTCCGTCAGTCAATTCTATACATAAATATTCATACTTGATAGTACTAGCTTCATAATAAAATAATAATAATGATAATAACAACAACAATATAAAAATAATGACAAAATCTATACTTGGTATGCTTCTCCACTTGTATAAAATGTATAAGATGCAGCAAGATTCTCTAGGAGAATAACAAAAGAAACAAACTCATTCCAGTCACATGGGCAAAGGCAAGTTTAAGAGTGTATGTGTGTGCGAGAGAGAGAGAGAAGGAGAGATACGCTTACTTACTTAATATTATTATTATTACTATTCCTATATCCAATATTTATGTATACTTTGTGTACCACCAACTTTGTATGCACATGGCTGTTGGATGATAGCAGTAGCATTGGCAGAATTGGCAACTAGAAGGAAAAAAGATTGGATCTTTCTCTGTGGAAAGAGTTTCACTGCTGCTGGAGCAAGAGAAAAAGAGGGAGAAAAGATGATCAAGGAAAACGGAAGCTGACTGGCAGGCTCAGTTCTCAAGATCAGGACGATACTCTCACACACACACACTCACATCGCATCGGCTGCTGGTTTTAACACTCATGTATATGGACAGCTAGAGACAAAGAGAGAAAAGCGAGAGGAGAGAGAGAGAAACACATTTTGGGTTCTCTTTTACTACCACCACCGCACTGGTATCACCCTTACAACCACCGTCACCACCACTACCAACACTACTACTTTTATAGGCATGACAAAGTATAATGGCAGGCATACGAGTATCCAGTTAGTGAAAGTGTTTTTTTTCTTCTTCTTCTTCCTTGTGTGTTTCTAGGAAGCCAATATCGAGATGATGATCATGATCGTCGTCGTTGTAGTGGTAGTCATCACACAAGCTCTCATAGAGAAACCCAAACTAGAGAAAGCATGCTTGCTTTGCTTGTTCCATTTATTCCCTTTTCTGTACAAGAACAGAGACGTACATGCATGCAGAATGTTTTTACATTAAATACCTATATTGCTCCCCATTGTGCACCTAGCCTATCTCAACTGCTGCTTGCTTACATAATATGCTTTTTTCTCCATCAGACAACATTATACCTTATAATAATAATAATGATAAGTATGTATAGATAAATACTGAAACTAATACTACTACTCCTACACACACCGCTGATGCCGCCGCCACGCTAGATCGACCAAACTAAAGTTTTTTTTTCATTCTTTCTTTCCTTCGTGCATATTCACAAAAAGAGGGAGAGAGACTACAGCGTACAATAAAAAAAGTAGGCGGACAAAGTCAGAGTATTCGTGAGAGAAGAGAGAAATGTCGCGTGTATGTGGTAGTTGCAAAGCAGAGAGCCGCCACCAAGTCAGAGAGGAAGATGCAAAAACTTAAGCAGCAGCAGCAGCAGCATCAATACAGCAAAAAACCAGTGCAACAAAGTAGAGAAGAATATTAGGTGAAACGATCTTGGCACATGCCCACGTTTTTGTAGTCATCGGTGAAAGTTGTAGAAAGCAAGAAGCAGTAGCAGTAGTTGTTGTTATACTCTTGGCGGCGGCGGCGGTAGTGGTGATGGTAGTGGCAATGAACAAATAAAAAACCAGCGTGTAGTTGTGTTTTACTAGAAGAAGAAGAAAAAAAGTGTAATAATATTCTATACGAAATACAAGACATGATTTCACTATAAAATGTACTAGTACAGCTACCACCACCACTACCATTTCCAAGAAACAGAGCAAAGCAAGATGGAAAAAAGTATAAAAAATGCCTCTGTTCTGCTTGTCATAACACATGACTTTGACTTCGCTGCTGCTGCTGTTCCTTTTACATTTTTTGCTACTACAAAACTGCTTCTATTATCAATATCACCATGTGTATGGTGGTAATGCACATTATCATATAAAATACATACATGTATATTATATT
>JAANSP010000403.1:0-22409 GCA_036850745.1 Homidia socia | reverse complement strand
TGTTCATTAGTTTGGTATAGAAATACATTTTCTCATCATTTCCAAACTTTAGTCATCGACCGCTTATGCCCGAGGAAACCGAACTACTCCCTATCCCAACCCCGCAGCCCATATGAGCCATAAACGGTCGCAAAGTCAGTCGTCGCAACCTGGTTACCCCGGACCTCCAACAGGTCCTGGTCCTAATCAAATGGGTATGACACCAAACGGTCCTATGGGTGCCAGTTACAATGGAGGCACCTGTACACCGGTAAGTCAAGCTGTTTGTTTTGGCCTTGTTGCGTTTGCTTTTCATCACTTTTGCATCCTTTTACTACAACCTCGTGTGTATGTTTGTATTTGCAGTATGGAAACTCAGGTCAGTATCCAGGGTCTGGACCACGACAAGGTTACGGCGGTCCAGGTCCCTACCCTAACCAAGGTAATATGGGAATGAGTTACAATGGGGGGATGCGTCCTTCTGGCCCCGGTGGAATGCGCTGCCCTGTCCCTTACTCCATGCCTAATGGTACGCCTCAGTATTATAATTCCTCATCCATGAACGCCAACATGATGAATCACCCAATGGGAGGCGGCTGCAATAATCCACACCCGCCTTCCAGCTCAGGCCCCATGGGAATGGGCATGAGCAGTATGAACAGCATGACAAGTATGAGTAGTATGAATAGCATGAACATGATGAACAGCCAAGTGCCCCTTAACTCTCACCACCCTCAACATCCTCAACAACATACCTCCCACCCGCACCCGCACTCACATTCTCATCCGCATAGTCAATCCCAGTCTCATAGCAGTAGTGGGATGTCGAATATGGGGCAACTCTCGAATGGTCCAATGCCGCCTGGAAACTCAGCCGGCGGTATGGTCAGTAGTAGTAATCCCAACGTTCCTTCTTCACACAATCCCGCAGCACAAATGTCCGGTTCTTTCATGCACCAACAAGCAGGGCACCAATCACAACATCATCCGCATGGACCAGGAGGAGGTGGTGGTCCAGTTCCTCATCAACAATCGCATCCTTCATCTCATCCATCTCATCATCCATCTCATTCTCAACAACAAATGTCGCACCAACAACAAAGCGCTCCTCATCCACAATCCCAACAATCAAGTCATCAGTACCCACCGACGGGGAACAATGGTCCAGGAGTAGTGCCACCGTCTTCTTCAAATTTTGGCGATAGCACGTCCTCATCCTCGTCCAACCCGAGTGGGATGAATAATGGAGGTAGTGGGGGTAATAGGTCAATGCACTCGTACCAACACAGTCCTATTCCAGGAAACCCAACTCCACCATTAACACCTGCCTCATCGATTCCTCCGTACATGAGTCCAAATGGGGACACCAAGCCTGTGATAAATAATAATCCTCCTCCTAGTAAGTCTGCATTACAATAGTAGTATTACGTAACCACATTTCTATAAAACATTTTTATGACCTAGGCAGTTTATGTCATTGCAATTGTCCTTTTAAACACAATATAATTTCCATTGCCTAAGGCAATCTAATAAGAAAATTCATTCATTTTCATTCCTCTGCCACACCAGACTTGTTTCTTATTTTTTTCATTTTTTATTTTCTAACTTTGCAGATGACGAATTAAGACTCACGTTCCCAGTGAGGGACGGGACAATCCTCGCTCCCTTTAGGTTAGAGCACAACCTTGCAGTAAGCAATCACGTCTTCCACCTCAAACCCACCGTTCATCAAACTCTCATGTGGCGGTAAGCACGCTATCATATTATCATAATAAAAATCATGAAAACGTCTACGCTAGCCTTCTTCTTCTACTACCACTACCCCTACTGTAACTTCTACTACTCACTGCCTATTTGCTACACTTACATCAGTGTACCTGACGATGAAGATGCGAAGCTTGCTTGTACTTACATTACCAAAGTTGATCTCACTTTGAGATAAATTCTTTTCTAAAAGAGCTGCACCCATTTTATAGCAAATCTCTAGTAAAGAGAAAAAACGCATAATATTATTGTTTTTAAGTCAATTCCGTTTTATTCACCTGTTCACTGATTCATGCATGCAACAAGAATTTCTCAGTGTTTTGCAGCAGTGCAAAAATTCTCAAGTTCCATGTTCAATTTTTTTTCAACAAAAGAAGTACAACAACAAGTGTCGTGACATGAAGACAGATTTATGAAAAGCTTGTCTTAATTTATTTATCAAATCATCGTCATACATCCAACTGAAAATCTTTTTGTACTAAAAATTTTGCTTCTCTTTTTTATTCAATAGATCTGACCTGGAGTTGCAGTTGAAATGTTTTCATCACGAAGATCGTCAAATGAACACGAACTGGCCTGCCAGCGTTCAAGTGTCCGTAAATGCAATTCCTCTTACCATTGACCGTGGTGAGAATAAAGCATCTCATAAACCGTTGTACCTAAAAGACATCTCACAGTCTGGTCGCAATACCTTACAAATCACAGTGGCAGCCTGTTGTTGTGTAAGTCATATTATCTTATTGATGATGATGATATACTGATTATGCCTTTTCAAATAATCCATGCAACAATGGAGTGCATGTACATGCATGCAGGCGAAATGCGATCAAATAACAATAAAAATGATATTGTACAGTTTTAATCAAAGACCATTTCTTTTATATTCTTTTCTCTTTTTCTCACTATCTCAATAATATAGTCGCATCTCTTTGTTCTCCAACTGGTTCATCGACCGAGCGTCAGATCCGTACTGCAAGGTCTGCTCCGTAAACGTCTTCTTCCAGCTGATCATTGTATCTCGAAAATCAAAAGGAATTTCAATAGTTCTGCAAGCATGGTCAACGGAATGAGTAGCGCGGACGGTGACGGTGTAGAACAAACAGCCATCAAGGTAATATAAACAATTCTCTGCTCTTACATACGTGTCTGCAGTACCAATAACTAATAATGAAATTGCTTTCTATATACAGTGTACATTGTCTTGCCTATTATTATTACTTTTAAACAATGCTTGCGTAGTAAATAAATTAACTTGATCCTAATCCAGCAGATGCTCCGTTTTTCTGACGTAAATATGTAGTAAGATTGTGTGCTACTGCTGTGAAATCTTTTTGCGTGGTAATGTTAAATTTGTTCATCCTTGCCTCAATTGCTGATTACTTTGCGACGCCCACGTTAAACATACGTAAGTGGCTCTTACGCTTCATAAGTAAATTAAGTAGGCTGAACGAAATTTTGCACATTGTAGCTTGAAGTAGTATTTTCATCCACCTCCCACTTCCCTCTTCACCAGATTAACTTGGTGTGAGTTTCGGAGAAGTCTATGAACAACTCTCACTCCATCAGAGTAGCAAAACAGACCAGGGAGCGGAACCCCTGGATGATTCAAAAAAATTGAAGCCCACTGCCTATGTAGCTCTTACCACATACTTTCCAGAGATTTTCCTATTCTTCTAACAAAAACTCCAAAACTCCATTCAGAGAAAAGTCATGAAAGCCCTTTTCCTAACTACTTGTATGTGTACGTAAAACTAGCATATATCTCTACTACTAATAATAATTTTTGTGTGCAAAAATGCACATAATAATAATAATAATACACACCACGACCACCATCAGAAAATACTTTCACCAGGAAAGGAAAAAGGTTATACTCACAGCTATATGTTCTCTTGATTCTACCCATCGCATAAGAATTCATGTCATGCAACACTATTATAGGTCAATATATGTTGGAGTTTAAATAGAGAGAAAGCTACTGATGTACCAGTACAAAGCTTCATATTATGCTGCTGCTGACGACGGCGAGAAGTGAGTGCTGGTGGATCAGGGATCGTAAGAGCAAGTAAATTGTACTAAAGTCATCAAGTAACAAACAAGAATATCACAGAGTTGTAATGCGCTTTTTCCGCCTATTCAAGATTGTAAAAATGAATCTTTCTCTCATCCTCTCTCTCTCTCAACATCTGCAATCTCTCTCCACACACAGAGACTTGTGATCCATTAACGTGCTTTTCTTTTTCCCAGAAAAAAATGTATAAGTAATCAATGCAATGGAATAAGCTTGTATGTTTGTATTCATTTTACTGTGTCTTCTTATATTGTAAATACTCCAAAAGGAGAGCAGAAATGTAATATTATATAATAATATTTTTTCTTCCTTTTTTACTCTTTCCGTGAAAGCATCTATAAACATTAAGTATATCCTTTGGTGTATATTCATCCTGTCGATGAGTATAATTTGTACATCTGCTTACATATAGTGTTTATTTTAGACAGGCATTATACGAGATTATGAAGAAAGCTCAGAGAGGAAAAGCTTATAGGTACCTAGATAAATACGAATAACGTGACATCAGAAATTCCAAGTACCCTTTGCTTTTTTCCCGCATTCTTTTTTTAAGATATAGCAGAGATGATATGACATGGTAAACTTTCTTTGCGCTTTTTGTATGTGCACACAACTCAGTTTTTAGTAGAAGCAGCAGAGTAGAGCAAGAGAGCCAACAACAACACGATTTTCATTTAAGGTAACTAACTGCTCATATGGAAAGAATGGAGGGAAATGTGATGGCGGCGGGCAGGAAATGGGATTGACCGTGCATTTTGTATGTGTGAAGAGGCTTATCGTTAGACATGTAGTGGAGCAAAGGGTCCGCACATACAGAATGTTGCAGCAGTAGCAGCAGCAAAAGGAAGCAAAAAATATTTTACTATTACATCTAAAGAGTAGAAAAGAGTAAAAACATACTACTTGCTATGTTTTGGTATCATCATCAAACGAGCGGACAAGCTGCATTGCATTTGATGACTTCACAGTGATATGAGGAGAATACAGGAAAAAAGTGGTGTGTGATGGTGGTGGTGGTATAAAGAGAAAGTCACACAAAAGCATATAATAATAGCCTAGNTTCACAGTGATATGAGGAGAATACAGGAAAAAAGTGGTGTGTGATGGTGGTGGTGGTATAAAGAGAAAGTCACACAAAAGCATATAATAATAGCCTAGCCATGAAACTTTTTTCCGTGTGTGTAGTCTGTAACAAGTCCAGTAGCAGTACTGCTTGTTCTATAAACGATGATGATGATAATATCTTGCGAGATTCAATACCACTTGATATCATACACCATATATACTTGTATCAAGTGAAAGCAGGATACATGCATTAATATTTTTAATAGGAAGCAGGAAAATGTAGAGAGACTTACGTAGTGTTATGCTATGTGTGCACATATGCATGTAAGTGGTGGTATGCATGGTGGTGAGGTTTTTTGCTTGGTGAAAGTTGGCCATAGTCTTTGCTTGTTCTATAAACGATGATGATGATAATATCTTGAGAGATTCAATACCACTTGATATCATACACCATATATACTTGTATCAAGTGGAAGCAGGATACATGCATTAATATTTTTAATAGGAAGCAGGAAAATGTGGAGAGACTTACGTAGTGTTGTGCTATGTGTGCACATATGCATGTAAGTGGTGGTATGCATGGTGGTGAGGTTTTTTGCTTGGTGAAAGTTGGCCATAGTCTGTTATACAAAGGAGAAAGTGCTAGTCATCATCATCATCCAGTAGAATATAGTATTCTTGTTGGATTTACTGGAAAATGTGAGATGGATGCTTCAAGGGAAATTGTAGAATGTTAGCTACTGCTACTGTGAGTGAGTGTGTTTAAGCTAGCATCACGACTTTTGTTACTTAAATGTATGTACCTACATGGCTACGTATTAGTCTTGGGATATATATAGAGCAGTATTCTCCCGTGTGCACACCACATCTTACCTAGAATGAGGAACGAACACTACCACTACTGCTGCTGCTGTGCTGTTGCTGCCCGTCACTAGACGCTGACTTATTATTATTATTATTATTATATAACTTACAATATGAATGGAAGAGCGCGTGCTTATATCGTTGAGGCATCAAGCGTTACAACAACTACTAAAGAATAATGATGATGACGATGATGTTGATTCCCTCTTATTCCTTTCACTCCTTTATCCAGTCCAATATTATGATATGTGTGCTATATGTTTTTCGACAATATTTCAAAGGCAAGTCTTTCTTTCAGGGTCCTTTTCTTTCTTCCTCCTCAAAGCATTTAAGCAAGCATACTCTTTTTATCATCGTCTTGTACTATAATAATAATAATACTGTAGTATGTGTGTATGTTTAGATATGTTTTTGAGTATCCGTGTTCGCACACGGGTACCTAAGCGTTGTTGCTGGTCTAGTTGGAATTGCATTGGAATGCTTATTCCTTCCCTGGCTGATTCATATGACTTTTCTTTTCTAGATTCAGTACCTACTATATTCTTAGTACTTTACTGTGTGTATATTGTAGCAAAGAAGATTATGTAGGCAAGTGAAAACATGATGTATGTATGTACTATGTATGCATTGCTGTTGTGCTTTCAACCATGTCTTTTCTCTATATAATGTAAATTATTATTATATCATGATGATGATGATGACGACGATGAAATGTGATGCTAAAAAGTAGCAAAATACTTTTGTACGTATGTGTAGTATATGTGTATTTAGGACAGTGACTCTTTCATTTTAGTTAAACCAACCGCTCAAGTTGTGAAGTTTGCTATACTAACAAAAAAGTTGTTCAGTGCATGAATGTGTGGCGGTGGTGCTGGTGGTGAGGAGGAGGAGAAGGAAGAGGGAAAGTGAAAACGTAGCGGAACAAGTACCCTTATTCCAGGCACATACATAATAATTTCATGCTGACCTGGTATTCCCGTCGACGCAATAAATGTATGTAGGTATATAGTGTAGACAAAAAAGTGAAAAGGCATTGATACAAAATATGAGAGGCCAGCAGCAGCACCACCATCACCAATAACATCATGAAGCACAGTCAACTTTTGTTGAGAACATTATTATTTGCGTACAGATGGATTTTGTACATCCTAAATATATGGTATGAACGAGAAGAAAGTGATGCTCCTTCCGTACGTGTGCACAAGAAGAATAATATGTGCATGAATATCAGTCGGCAGCTACAGCAGCAGCAGCGTGGGTTGTGTATGCAATCAACAAAATTATATACATTTTTTACTGGACTGTACACAGCAATCTGTACAAGTGATCCAGTTATAGATGTATGTATATGACTGCCCACATTGATGTAGAGAAAAGCATCAACTTGTTCTCTCAGAATGTATGATAAGCCTCTTTCGGAGAATGAAGTAGCAAATGATGGTAGCATGAGAATCAGAGTAAGGAAACAGAAAATCGGACAAGTTTTCTTCAGGTCCTTCAGACCAGCAGCTGCTATGCTGCTTTCCCGCTCAAGTTTGCTGTAGAAAACCATAACATAGATTCTACAGTTGATTACTTCAGAGCATGTTGCACAAAAGTATATCCAACTTTTGTATGACCATTTATTTGGCATCATTTCACTTTCACTACTCCTGTTCCAGTGAAACTAGGCTTTCCTCTGAAAAAAACGTGTTTTGTGTCATTATGCATTTATTCAATAAGGGGTTTATATCATTTTCCCCTTAAATTATAATATTATACAATTTTTGGGAAGATTTCATCAAATAATTTGGTTTTCTCTTTGATTCTGTCTTGTTTTTTTGAAAATACTCATCAAGTTGATTTTATAATTTTTCATATTGAAGCGAATACAGTTTTGAGTACACAGATTTTACAAATGTTTTCAGTGAAGCTACTTGCTGTATTTAGTTGTACCTACACACATCCTTGTTATTATCAACAACGATTTTTTATCTTGAATTAATCTATATGTAACGACCTCCTTGATACACCCACGACAGCTTATAGGCAATAATTGTGAAGTGAATGTATTGGCTGAACAGACAAATTAAAGTTGATTCCTTTAAAATGGCAATATGTTAGAAAATCAAATGGATGACTTTAAGATTATTTTTCCGTTATCACTTATTTACTCTTTATTAGCCCACAATCTGTGGTTTTTATAAACACTCTGTATAATTTCATATAGGGCAATTCATGCTACAAAAAAGTCATTTCAGTAGAATCTGGAGCCCAAGGGGAGAAGTGAGACAAACCTACGTAACAAATGGAAAAGTTAGTGGTACTAGTAGTCTGTGTATATTAGTAGTGGTACTAAAGTAAAATGGCAAGCATAAGTTTTACTTTTGCTATTTTATGTAAGTTTCAGCAAGCATGCATCATCCTACAACACACACGTACCAAATGAGGATATTATATTATGGCCGCACTCATGAAGTAAGTTTATATTCTTCATGAAGCTTGTCGGCAGTGGTTTACTTGGTTTTTGGCTCGGGTGTGAGATAGATGAATAACTGGAGTAGAATTACATAATGTTTCTCTCTCTCTCTCTCTTTTCTGGGATGATTCAATGTGTAAATAAATATATCATTGTGCCCCTTATACTTTTTTATATATATTATCATTCCCTACTTTCTTAGATCACGACCAACTCTAATATAAACGTAGTAGCATTTCTTCATATTCTCTGGCAACGCTACATTTATATTTTTTGTATCGCTGCTGCTGCTTCTCTGAGCAAGTGAGAGTGAGAAAACGGTTCGCTCAGTCGGAGAGTGAGTGAGAGAAAGAGAGAAACGTTCACGGATGAGAAGAAGTACTTTTCCCAGCCCAGCATCTCTCGCTAGTTAGGTAGCTCTTTTCTTTTCATATCACTTTTCCCTTTCTTTATGTAACTATGTTGTGTGTACATCTAATAATCATCATTTATATACATCTTTGTGTTGTTGTTGTTGTGCTCTTGGCCTGTTTAGATGCACAAGAGTGTAAGAAGGCAGTTTAACTCTTTCTCTCTCTCTCTCCCTTCCACATACACAAACAAACACTCCTTCTTCACTTTCTTATTTACTCTCGCTACCACTAGTTAATACAGTATACATGAATAAAAAGGGAGACAAACTTCTTGTATACAATAATAATAATGATAATATATCTAAAGAGTTGGTGTATATGCAACACCCAAAATTCCAGAAACCAAACCATCTGGGCTCTTTCCACCATGCAAGTAAATGTGTGTATGTATATGTAGGTAAAAGCAAGTTGAATTTAGTGAGTGAGTAAGTACTCTGGCGAAAAAGGAACGTCGCCATACGAATCGATTTCTTCCCTCTCGTTTTTCTGCTACGACCACCACCACTTGTACTAGTAGTGGCGGCATTGGTGGTGGTCCTGATGCTGTCTCTCTTTTACATTACTTTCTCCATCGGATTTTCAACCCATTCCCACGGACAGTTACACAGTTTTTCCTGTGTCTTCTAAATACATACATTCTTGAGTACACACACTTGCATTTTACTTTACCAAAGTCATTCAACATATTTTTATATACATCCACTTCCACAAAAATTATACTTTTTGCATATAACACTATCGGTGATATGTGGCTACATATTATTATTGCACACGGTTTGCATATATATAACTTGTATTGTTGTGTGCAATGCATTCTCGTTATAGGTATTAGATTGAAGGAAAGGAGCCGAAAAAGTGAGGGCGAGAATGTATGCGTAAATTTTGTAACTTTACTTACTTAAATTCACAATAAGTTCCATGTGTCTCAAAAGACTCACTTCTCTTTTTTTCTTTCTCCTTCCCTCTCTATCTTTTCCCGCTTTCACTTTGGATAAAACTATTTCTAGAGAGAAGCATGGCAGCACGGCATCAGCAGAGCAGAGCAGAAAAAGAGAAATAGCTGCAGATCTGTCGCTTTATTCATCTCCTGTTACTACTTTTCACGTTTATATATAGCAAACACAATTTCTTCGGTTAAACTTACTTAAACTGTGTAGTCGTATTTTTTATTGCCAGCTACCTAGATATTCACATTTAAGGCACACTTGCTTACTTTGCCCTTACCAACAAACTCTGTGTAAGTTAGTACATATTTTAGACATGTTTGCATACATGTGAAGGCATGAGTGAACACAAAAGGTTTGTGTTAACAGAACTTACCATTATGCATCCCACTCTCTCCCTCTCAACTTCTTTATTTTCCACACAGGTTTTTCTGTACATTCATTCATGTCCAAATACTTATAATATGCTTATTAGAAAAGCATGCTGTTGCAATGCACATATCATTATAGATCACTTCACGGCATCCCGAATCCATTTACCTACTTTCATTGGTCGACTGATGTGATGTATGCATTATAAGAACTCATCTCTCCCCATCTTTTTCTTTGCTCTCATAACCTTTTCTTTTCTTCACACCTACCAACAAGCCCGCATAGAACTCAGGTACAACAGCAGGTGGAGAAGAAATAAAATGCATGTAAGCAATCATACTGAAAATAATAATAATAATCTAGCATATAAGCACATATTATTATAACAAGTTTGGATTTGCCCATACGAAGAAAGAAGTTGCCTTTTCTTCTTTTTTCTTCTTTAGAGTTTTGTGTATGGTTGGTTGTTCATGTCTCTGTTTAGTTTTCGATCCCCATAAGTAAAGTAGGAAGAATCCTATACTTCCACAAGACCAATGAATGATGCCAGGTTACTGTAAGTGAAGTGATGTTCAAGAGAAGTTCCAAGTATTTATCATTTGTATTCAAACTGAGATGTTGGAATGCTCCTTTCCTTCTTTTATCTTCTTGCACATTGCTGTTGTCCGTATGCTAGCAAGGAGTACAGAGGAACATGCAGTCTCGTCTTGCCATATACCTACAGCTCGATCTCACTCTAGCTCACAGGTCTGCACGGTGTCGAGGGGATAAGGATAGTGAAATTTTCAGTAGAAAACTAAATGGATTTCAGGTTTATATATTTACTACTTCCTCCTCATCTCTATCTCTGACTATGTAGTTTGCTTTATTACTACTTGTACTACCTACCCACATCACCAACCAACTACCTTTTGCATTCCATATCGTCGTATTATTAGCAGGAAATAGACAATGTTAGACAACAGCAGCAGCACAAGCACACAAAAGTATCATCATCATCAGGAATATCCAACTGCGTTGCTTTCTAGTTGAGAAATGCCTTTTGTTCCGTTTTTGATAAAGGAAACTGTATAGTTGAATAGTAAATATGTGATCATCATAAAGAAAGTTTTATAGATGAAGTAGACCATATTTCGTGTATTACGTAATAATAATATTAATAATATGGATTTAAGCTATAAGTACACATATCGGTTTGGTATAAAAGGAATAAAGTAGCAAATAAAGGGGAAGAGAAAACGTAGAGAGTCTATATAGTGTAGAGTGTTACACAGTGGAGAAGTGTGATTTCTCCCTAGTTGATTCATATAAAATGAATGGAACAGAGAATGATGAAGAAAAGGAGAGGGAAAAAATGGAGAGGCAAGTGGAAGATTGGTGGTGTGTGCTGATGGTTACATGTTTCGTTTCCAAGTAAAAAAGTAAGTATATCCATGCTTGTTGGAGGAAAAGGTATTGGATGATATGAGAGATAATGCACACGTAAAAAGTGTGTTGATACGGTTAGCTCATTCCAAGGGTTTTATAGGTTTACGACCACCCGCCCGACAACTGAAAGAGGCTGTGTAGTAGTGAGTATAATGATCGCCACAAAGAGTTGTAACAACGTCAACATTTTTCGATGCACGCTTTCTCCTCATACACACACATTGTGTTTCTTCTCCGATGGTATGGATTTGCTCCCATATGAAATACAAATAGGCAATGCCAGTTTTTTTAGGTAGAGCACTTGACTAGGCGGGTATATGCGTCGTTATAACACAACTGTACTAACTCTTCAAGCCATTTTGCTTGATCTCTCTGTTTCGGCATTTACAAGCCAAGTTCATCCAATATATTTTATATATAAATGATAAGGTAGTTCAGACCTCAACAGTTGAAGCCATATTGGTGGTGGTGTGTGTAGATATCGGTAGGTACAATGAGGTATGCTGAAAGGGTAAAAAAAATTCCTGGTGTCAAACAGTTTTATAAAGCCTATGATTATACAATGATGTACGTAGGTACATGATTTTCTGCGTATAATGTTTTTTTCTGTATTTGTGTAAATTTTCAACATTGATCTTTACGTTTTGGATATATTTTATAGATATAGGCTCACCGATGATAATGTTGTAGCAGCTTTTACCGTCACCCAAAGTTAGCATATGTATATCTATCTATAAAACTATTTGTACTCTTGTGGTATAAATGCAACTTTTTTACAATTGTCGAAAGTAAAATGTTTTTGGCTGTGTAGATATCGGTAGGTACAATGAGGTATGCTGAAAGGGTAAAAAATTCCTGGTGTCAAACAGTTTTATAAAGCCTATGATTATACAATGATGTACGTAGGTATATGATTTTCTGCGTATAATATTTTTTTCTGTATTTGTGTAAATTTTCAACATTGATCTTTACGTTTTGGATATAGTTTATAGGCATAGACTCACCAATGATAATATTGTAGCAGTTTTTAAAGTTAGCATATGTATACCTATCTATAAAACTATTTGTACTCTTGTGGTATAAATGCAACTTTTTTACAATTGTGGAAAGTAAAGTTGTTTTTGGCTTCTCAAAGACTTTGCTGTAAAATGTTTCTAGACTTTTTTCTTCAAGTTATAGACATGAATGTTATATATAGAAAGGGAAAGTTTTCAGAAAAGTCTTTGTTGTCGGCTCCGCTCTTTTTTTCTTTCCTCTTCCTGATTCCAAGTAATACCCGCCTACCTTCTATTCCCTATAAGGCAAGCATAAGTTATTATTAGCTTTGAGTTACTTATTATTATTATTATCATTATTATTACGTACCTGAAGCTTGACTTAATACTATGCCACGGGCTAAAATGTCCATTATTTATTTACTCGTAGGTTATGGAGTGTAGATTCGAGAAAAAAGCGTAGTGAAAATCCAATCAGCGTTCTCTATAATAAGCCATTTCATTCATCAACAACACGAGCACTGTCATCACATCCACCTTCACTATCTTTTATCAAAAACGGTTATAAAAACCAAAATTTAGAAGGCGAAATCAGGAATCATGTATAGGTACACATTATTAGAGGTATCTTTAAAAATACTAACGACAAACGAGAAAAAAAATAAAGTAATTTGATACATAAAAGTCGAAAAAATTTCGCGGTTCTATACATTATAGGATTTTCATTGTTGAAAACGAAAATGCTGTTTTATTTTCTTTCATTGCTTAAGCTTTACCCTATTGTGATATGTCCTCCATGCCCTAGCATCAGGAGTTTGTGCTTGACATAAACTCGGTGGGACTTCCTGAATGTATGTGGATATTTCAAGAAAAAATACAAGCTTTCTTTATGGAGACACTCAAATAACTGCATCAGAATACACATGGTTATTAATAATAATAATACGGTAGTGTACTTTTGTATGTAAAATCTACATTATAGAAAAAAGAGAAAGTACCCAAAAAGTAATGCATTGAGGGAAAAGAGAAAGAAAAATGTATACAATGATGATACATGCTTTCATGAGTTTATTTTTCTACCGACATGCATATACATAGCGTTTAAAAAAGTAAAAAATGGGAGCACCACTATAGGACATGTCAAAGATACATTCACCTCGAGAGCGTGAGAGAGAAACAAGTAAAAAAGGACAGAGAATCACCATCATCTCCTTTTCTCATTTTATACATTTGCTGTGTATTACGTGTTTTATCTTTTTAAGAAAATACATGCTTTTATACATATATGCTTGTGTGTGAGTGGATCTAAAAAAACACCCTACATTTTTGTTGCTTTTGTATGTATACAATACAATGAAAGGAAGAAGGAAAAAAGACAGGAAAATATGTAGGAAAACAGCATAAGCATCGTGTTTGGTGTCCCTTTTTTACAATATTACCTCTCTTTTCTTCTCTCTCTCTCTCTCTCTTTCACTCGTTTTGCAAAAGTAGGGAAAGAAGTAAGAGTGGAGGAGATTCTTATAAAAATACTTATTATATAGGGTAAAAGTCCCCTTTGGCTCTCTCCGTCTTTCTTTCTCTCTCTCTCTCTCTCTTCAGCTGAAGTCGAGCTACGACTACTACTTACTATTTTTTTCTCTTTCTGTCTCTCTCGCTCTCTCCCTTTCTCTAGCTCCATGGCTTCTTTATCCTTTTGATGGCTTCTTCGTTTCTCTCTCTCTCTCTTCTTCCTTTTTTCTTTACTGTTTTATGTATGCTTGCCTCGTGTCATGTTGTGGCATGCTTTCCTCTTCACTTTCCCTACTATCTTTCTCTCTCTTTCCTCTCTATTTACATGCATGAGAGTTTCCCAACGGCGTAGGACATTCAGCCAACAAAACAAAAGATGCCTCTTCTATTTTCATAAGAAATCTGTATACAGCTATTACGTACTTTACTGCTCTGTTACAACTTACTGTGTATGTTGTTGTGTTTACCATGAACAAATAATAATAATAATAATAATAAAATGCTTCTTTTATATAACTTATAACATGCTTTGCTTATTTCGATGCGGATGGATAGCTCGCAGTGATCTGCAGGGGTTGTAAACGTGTAATGGTTATATTTTAATAGCTTTGCTGTTTTTATATTATAGCAGCAGCATATGAAAGCAGCTTTACTAGAATAAAAAATCTTGTTTTTCTTCATATAATAATAATAATATGCTACCATAATAATGTATAAAATGTCGTGTTTCTACTTATAAGTAAAACAGGACATTTCAGAAAAGTAATGGGACATTCCCTTTCCCTTGTTTGTTTCAGGTGTCGCTCAAGTGTCCCATAACGTACAAGAAGATAACATTGCCAGCAAGGGGTCATGACTGTAAGCACGTTCAGTGCTTTGATCTCGAGTCATATCTCCAACTCAACTGTGAACGAGGAGCATGGAGGTGCCCTGTTTGCAAGTAAGACTTTACACTACCATTTTTCCCTTCTCTCTCTCTCTACAAAATGGTAATAATAATAATGTGCCCATAAGACAACTTGTGTCGTAGTAGAGAGAGGTAGTCGCTCAATCTGTTAGTTTCTTGTACCTTTCCTGTTTTTTTCGTAAAGTAAAAAAATGTCTATAAAATCAGTCTTGAAGTTTTTTAAAGAGCAAGTAAAAGAAACGAAAACTATGCATGCAAACTATTTGTTCAGATACGTATCAACTTTATAAAAAAGACAAGAAGTAGTAGGGCCAAGAGGAGAGGGAGAACTGAGAAGATAATGGAATTGCACGTGTACAAAAAAACTTGCTTCTTCTCTTTCCCGTACAACAGCGTAGTAGGATATAATGTATATAGTAACACCTTAAGAAGTTTAAAAAAGCTCATTCCAAGTATTTATTTCTTGGTACTTAATATGAAAAAGTAGTATCAAAGCATGAAGAAAAAAGACTGGGAGCATTTCCTTTTTTCTTTCGCTCACTCTCTTTCTCTCTCCCCATCCTTCTGAATAATATCGTTTCTCTTCAACCAAAATCGTTTTTCTTACCATTTTCTCCTTTTTATATGTTACGTTACAGCAAACCTGCTCAGCTCGAAGGGCTTGAGGTGGATCAGTATATTTGGAGTATTTTACAAGCGCTCGGCTCTAGTGATGCTGACGAAGTTACGATAGACTCTTCGGCCAACTGGAAGCCTACCAAGAATGTTCCTGGCTGCAAGGTATATATGCTTTTTTAAATACAAGTAGTAATAATATGCTTATATGTAATATTATGTTTGCTGAAATATAAAAGATGTAGGCATTTTATTATATGGTTTGTCGACGACGAGATTAGAATTACATGACATGATTGGGATATATAAAGTTGAGCAGAAAAGAGTCTATTAGAATGAAAAAGTATGGTTGCTCATACAGTGTATTAAAATTCAGAGTTTTTAGTTAAAATGAAGGCATGTACGGCAAACGTTTTAGGCAAAAAAGAGTGTTGAAATGGAAGATACATTACTGTATGCATTATGTAATGACAAGATTTATAGTGAAAATATGGTCAGGAATATGAACCAAAGTCATGTCGCCGCCGTTTAGATGATGAAGCAATTTGCATCAGCAGCAAAATCGCTGTTGTTAAAATGTGGAATGATCTTACATACGAGATTTTATGAGAGCAATGTATAAAATAAATGGTTGAAATTACACTATATTATTGCCCTGCATTTCAGGTTGAGTTTGATGAGATGGATTCTTGCAAGAAACTTAAGGCTCTGAGCCCTGGGAACTTGCCCTTACCTTCTGGAGGTGGCTCTTGGGATTCATCGGGAGCTGTGATGAGTCCTTTCGCCCCAGATATGAACAGTATTGCCTCTGGGTCTTTCATGCCGGGTTATGGAAACAATGGCAGCAACGGCGGAAACAGCAACAGCTCATCCGTCACATCCGGATCCAATCACAGCAGTAATAATAATAACATGGGAAGATCGAATTCATTTGATTTTTCAACTGACTTGTTGGGAGGACCATTGAGCCAACTTGCCGACTCTGTAAACTCTCTGGATCCTCTCAGCTCAATAGAGAAAACGATAAATGAACAAGTCGGAGGAGGAAATAGTAATAATAACAATAACAACTGCAACAGTAATGGTGGCGGTTGCAATCCAAATAATCCAACCATGCCGGCACCTCCTTCAAGAGAAAGTGGTGGCTGTGGCTCCCATTTACAAAACCAACCGCACACACCACAAACGGGACCGAATACTCCACATACCCCACACACACCTGGACAACAAGCTTTGACCCCAGCAGGTGGGAATGGGCCACCAAGTGTGGGAAATCCAGGCAACAATTGTGGTGGTAATAATTCTGATGCCATTCCTGACACAACATCCGACCTCCCGTCAGACCTCAATTTTGATCCAGAAGCTGTGATAAATGGTGAAGGGAACGAATCTCTGAATGTAAGAAAAGCAACAATAAAATTTACCTTCTTTATTCCTAGCTATACCGAAAATTTCCACTTAACATAACCTTTATAGTATATGTACTTGCAAATCAAATAAAAATGACTTTCAACATTTTCTTTTCTTCTTTGACTTAAATCCAACAGCTATTACCAGAGTCAGGGGTTGATCCAATGGAATTGCTGTCGTACCTCGAACCCAGCGGATTAGCTACTCCACCGAGCAGCGGGGAAAGTAACAATTCCAACATAAACTCTACAACTCCTGTCGGAACATCCGCGTCCGATGATCTCCTGTCACTATTTGACTAAAAATGTCTTCATCAAGATCTTCAACATCAAAGAGAAAAAAGCTATATACATATATATATTATTATTACTGCAAACATACAAATTTGTACTTTAAGTAATAAGAAAAGCAAAAGGTTGGCAAATACTAAAATATATATATTTAAATAATAAGCAATGCACAAGAAACAGAGTTCTTCATCAACAGTGTACATGTATATATTATGATGTATATACCTTTATGTATATAAATCTGTAGATACAAAAGTAACTATTGACACTTTAAAGTATGCCGTAAAGAGGGAAAAATTCCTTTGATTAACGAAAAAAGTATAAACCACCGTTTACATACAGATATTTTATCCATGATGGTTTTTGTGGTATTATGGATATAGAATAAGTATATACATTATTATACCGATCTTGTATTGTATTATGTTTTAGTTTACCATATTTTGTTTATACTTACATACATACTTCAAATTATGATCTAGGAACGTTTTTTGTAAAAAAAAATAAGAAAGAACAAGACGTAAAGATTCACCATTACGGTAGCTGTAGTAGTATTCTTAAGATTCAATGATATTTTAAGCATTTGAAGGAAACTCAAAAAAATGTTTTTCACATTTTACAGAGGAAATGATCTGGAGTTGGTTGTAAAAGTTTCCTTCATTTTGTAAGTTCAAAGTAAGTTTAAGTATTTGTAATTATAGTAATTAAGATGACAGCTTACTATATATTCAATCTACTTTTAATTACAGGCGTATGTTTCAAAACATATAATGTTCATCAATAATTAAACTACTATAATATATAAAGGATAGCAAAAGTTTAAGAATTTTTTAAAAATGTTGTGTCACATGTCGAAAATAAGATTAGCAGAACCGATATTTTTTATTTCCTTTACTATTTTTAATGTAAAAAATCATCAAGCAAGCAATCAATCTTCAAAAAGTCACTTCATGTCATGTCAGATACAATGCTTATGTAATAAAGCCTATGAAATACACTAGAATACATTTACTTTAAAATAATTTACTGAAATACTTTGTCAAATTATATATTTAAGTTATAGCTACTAAGGAATTTCATGGTAGATACATACCTTTAGGTACGTACCAAAATAAAGCACACTTTTGTGTATATTTTTACCTCTGGAAACCTATGACCTCCAATTCTTACATAAGTTAAATATAATATATAGGTAATAATAATGATTAGAAACAATAAACTATTAAACTTAGAATTATGTCAATAATGGATAGCAAGTACCGTTAGCAGACAACTTGTTGTTTCTTCATTAAAGTAAAATTGTATGTAGATATAGAATATATATAAATTACAGCTATAAAGTTTAAAAAATAAACTCCACTGGTATTTGTAGAAAAAAATATATGCATACTTGCATACATGCAAAAAATTGTGTCACATTGTCATAAAAAATACACAAAACATATTACATTTTACTTTACTTAAACGTGATTATATCATCCATACATATTACAACAAATTATACCACATTTCATACGATAACCTAATATCACAGCATATAATTAAATAGGTTTTCACATGAAACAATATACATACATACAGATATATCAGTACATTATATATGGTTGCCATTTGTAAACTCTTTTTTTACACAATTTCCCAAAAACATTATCGCCAAAAGTGTGTAGGGTAAAATATTGATACTTTAGAAGCATTAAAATGTTTGAATTTGAGGTGCATTTGAAAACGAAAATAGTTTCAATGCGCTGCCATACAAGGAAGCTTGATTTGCGAATGCGACCAAAAAGATGACCCAGTGAATTTTAAATGAGTAAAATGATATACTTTTAGTGTATACACACAATTTTGTTAGTNTGACCCAGTGAATTTTAAATGAGTAAAATGATATACTTTTTGTGTATACACACAATTTTGTAAGTTTACATTGTATAAAGTGTGTACCTGTATTAAATACTATTTAGAAATGTCAATGTAACAAGTTCCAAAATAACTTTACTTACTATTTGTCTGCATAATTATTATGCAAAATGAAAAAACCGAGGTTGTCTATTAACAAGATTGTGAGGCACTCAAAAATAAATATCTGTATTATAATACAAATGTGCATGCTATTTATTAGAACTTAGAGGAGTTCACTATTAAACGGGTTGTTTTTATTTTGTGTGTAGGTAGATCTGAGATTAGCAATGACAGCAGCAATCATATTAATATTCAAAAATTGTTTGCACATTACACTTTACTGTATAATTCGCAATAGTTTTAAAATCTTTTGTTTGAGTATAATAAAAATAATTTTGAGCAGTGATCTTGAGAAAAGTTTGTGTAGGATTTAAGTGCAATTTTTAACAATATTTTATACGTTTATTTTTAACAGAAAGGTTAGTGAGTGTTTTTTAAAAAGTATAAATATTATCAACATTTTTTTGTATCCAGCAGAATGAATGGCCAGTATTGTTGACAGGTAAAAGTACTGGTTGGATTTTGTAAGCAAACTTGGAAGATCGATTCAGTTTTTGAATGTGTGGAGTTTTTTGAAATATGCAGCAAGAGAACAAGCTAACAACAAAGAAGCTTTGTAGGGACTTACACTTTGTAGGCAATTTAGAAGGTTGACGACTTGAAAAAGTCCCTTTTGTGACATTGTGACACTTTTCGTAGTAGACTATTTATCATCATCATTATGTCTTCTCTATCAGAATTTTACTGCAAACGTTGGTACACTATTATTATTATCTTCACAAGTGTTAATTAATACCAGTTAATTGAGACGACGTCAGTGGCAGTGTTTTAACAATAATAAAAGAATTTGTGGATAAGTGACTAAGATTAGAATAGAGAATAAGTTAAGACACACATTGCGTTTATGGAAATAATAACAAAAGTATTCATTTGTTACTGTTCAATAATTTTTTATTTCGAATCAAAGTAAGGAAGATATAAAATATAATAACAGTTATATAATATAAATACGTATGTAAAATAAATGTATCTCAATGAGCAAGTACTTTCACTCTCTGTGCTATCTAATAAAATAGATGTAAGAATAAGTTTCAAAGTACTATTTGTTTCAAAGAAAAGAAATTAATGGTATTCGAGAAGATAATAAATTCTCTTTAAAAACGAAAAAAAAACATATTATCAATATTATTTATTTTTTTCATCTTAATTTCACTGGATACAATTTCAGTGCATCGATCATGAACATGCTACATTTTAAAAAGCATTTGTATCAGTATAAAATCAAGCATTTGTATGGGTAATTCATGCCTTAGATATTGATAGCAGCTCTTATCATCATCATACCTCACATATTGTCACATTACATTATCTTTGAGTGCAGCAGTCAATAAATACTGCATTGAGTAAATAAAGCTCAAACAATCTTCCGGCTCTGTGTAAAAGCGCAACTCATAAAAATGTCTCCTGCCTCCTTTGAAGAACCAACACTAACTAAAATATGTACGCATACATATTTGTGCACTCTGAACACACAATATGGATGGATGAACACTTGGCATTATTTTAAAAGTACATGTGTATATATACTTTGCCACTGTATAAACTTTCAAGGTTTGTGAAAAATATAAATAGATTTTCAAATATATATCATATACGCATATACGCATTTACAACGTTTGAACAAAGTTTTTATCGGCCATGGATTTTTAAAAACGACATATCTTTGTTTCATCCTTAATTTTGGTAGTACCTCACGTCTTTTCAACAACATGAAAGGAAGGCTACAAGCTACAAGCTGAAGCAAGAAAGAACACATTTCAACACCTACCTTGATCTTTCCTTTTTAATGTAAACATGGCATGTTGTGAATTCACTCACAAGAACGGGTGCATGGACTTCTGTAAAGGTACCTATTTGTACAAAGATGCTGATAATTATTGCTGATATCGTATTCATTCTTCCAATAACGTCGACTGGTATTATTACGATTGTGAGTCCGGTCCGACCCTAAAATAGTGTCTTTTTCAACCAGGCAGGCAGCTTACCAAAAACTGATCGGCTTACTTATACTTTGGCTTTTGGAAAATTAAGTGTGGTGTGTAAATATAAACAAGCAAGTTTAATGTAGTATGTATCTTTTTTAAGAAACGTACATTTTTTAAATTAATTGATAACTTAAAAAATTTGAAAGACAATGAATTACATATACTTTCCCTTCAATTTCAAACATTTTAACAATATATTCAAACGAAATCAATGTACGAATTTCTTTTATTATTATCTATCAGCATAGTTTTTAAAATCTTCAACTCAATCAGAATTGAATACAAAATACGAATACAAGATGTATTTGTTAATAGAAATATTTTCGACCATGCAGTTTTTAACACGAGAAAAGGCTCTTAAAACAGCATTCCGTACATTTTTGTGGCCACATCTTTCGTCGTCTATCGTAGGAAATTTCAGTTTTAAAAACGATATTGCATACGATTTTAGTACCAAAAGCCAGATATACCTCGACAGCAGATTTTTTAGCAGCAATATGGAATAATGTTCAAAATGATATAAGGAATGTTCAGATGTGATCCGTGACTACTAAATTTTAAGGAAACCAGTTGCTCTTCTCGTGGAAGCAAAACACTATAAAACATGCCTTATCCATATTCATAGCCCACCTAAAATGCAGATTACATGCCCGACTGAAAACAGAAAAAGCCAGAGGTTTTAAAAGAAGTTAAAACACTGAAATATTTCACAGTTGAGTTGAGTTGTTCAAGACAAGAGTTGATGGACATCCATATAACCTATGATTTACCTGAATAGGGTTAATTCAAGCTCTGATGTTCTTTGTACACTGATAAAGAAAAGAGAAGCAACAACTCATTCCAGCAAACATTTTTAACAAAAAAGGAATACGTGAGGATTCACCCTTGAGATATTTCGTCAGTTGAAGTTTTTTCTCCACTATTGTACATGGCATATCTACAACAGCAATACATATAATAGTTATTATTATATCGTCGCTCCAAGAATTCACGTATAATTGATTGTGCGGCATAGGTATTACGTGCACTACACGCTCATCATATCACCTCTGTGGTTGCTCCCAACCGTACAGCAACTGAAGCTTCTCCTCTGGACGGTACCTGTTATTTCTCCATCTATATAAGTGCAGGAACAAATATCCAAGTACCTGTTGTGATAATATACGTAAGTACGTACAAGCATGTTTTTTCCGACGGCAATTATGATGTTTACGAAGACGATGAGTGAATAGAAAGGGTGAGGATGGTGATACTACTGACTGATATTGCTGTGCTCTCATATTTGCATGGAAGCTGCTAATGGAAATGGAAACGTGTTTTT
>JAANSP010000402.1:0-22439 GCA_036850745.1 Homidia socia | reverse complement strand
AAAATACTCAAATTCATTCATGGTAGCAATTTCATGATTGTTTAGGGCATTGAATTTACTATAAAGGGAAATTTGAAATTTGTTTGGACAGTTTACGACATATTTACTTGATAGTATTTTTTGAGAGACTGTTGGCCGCTGGCCCATAGTGAAGCACCGATAATAACGGCATATCTAGAGTAATATCTGCAGGTGCAAGTTTAAAATTACTATGACAATATGATTTAGCTCGATCTACTGTAATTTGGATTGCTTTTTGAAGTTTAAAATTAAAATTCATGCAATCTCTTGAAAACATCATCGTAAAAAGAAAAGGATATTTCCTACAGGGATTCACTTTTGGGCACATTCTTGATATTTAAGTATTACGGAATGTGAAAGCCAGAAAAAGAATGAAAATTGTCTGTTGGAATATATTGCGATTGTGATCATGTAGCAAGTGAAAGAGCAGATGGCTAGCTGGTGTACTCATAGTACTTGGATGGAAACGGTATATCTGGGCTGACAGTTTGCGATAAGGCTGATAAGATCTAGATAGTATGCTGTGGGGTATAGCCATGTCATACATGACGAAAGTAATTTTACCGCATGTTTCCATACATGTATTATGTATAGGGTTGAAAAAATAATGACACAGTTGAAACCTTTAAACAGGGGATGGAACTGAAAGGCGAAATGATTGATTGCTGGGAATCGCAATGCCTCTTGTTCATGGGATCACCACTAATAGACGGTCTTGATGGTTTGACAACGCGAGGTCTATATATATCCGATATCCCCATTCATGACGCAACCCGAGACGTGATCCTAGTTGGGGAACAAGCCAGGGCCCAGGTTAGTATAAAGTTGATGGATCTCCTTTTTCACATTTATTTATGTGGTGCCAGCAGTTGTCTTGCTAGTAAGGCTGTATGTATAACTTGGGTCGAATGATGAGCAACAAGGGAAAAATTATGGATAAAAACCTAGTTTTATTTTAAAATGGGGTAACCGGATATGGTGGTTAGGATATTAAATATGTATTATTTGGTAGCAAAGTTCAACCTAGAATTACTGTTCCACCGTTGCTTCTTCTGAGGAAGTCAATCCTCTGGAAATACTAAAAAGTAATGTACGTTTATTGAATACAAATTACAGGATGGTTTGAAAAGACGTTTGGATAAACTGAGGCAATCCATAGAGGAAGCATCCAGTGCCGTTGATCGGGAAAGGGAAAAGAACGTATCATTACTTCATCTAATTTTCCCACAAGATATTGCCAAGAGGCTATGGCTAGGTAAATATATATTTATGCGTACAGTAATTTGGGTTTGGTAGTACGTACTTAATAAATAATATAAAATGTGATAATATGTATGTATGCATGAAATGAAAATGTCGTTTGCAGTACTCTCCCGAATAGCCATCACACACATTCATATAACATTTTTGGATACCTCATTTTTTGCTTTTGTTTTCTTTTAGGTGAAAACATTGAAGCAAATATGCACGAAAATGTGACCATGTTGTTTAGCGACATTGTGGGTTTCACCTCGATATGTTCCACAGCAACCCCGATGATGGTTGTAACGATGCTTCAAAATCTGTACACCCAATTTGATGCTTTTTGTGGACAATTGGATGTATATAAGGTATAAAAGGAAATAACATTACATGTACTGATAGTTTGATGGTGAATTTGAGAAACTTGATAATCTCCTCTGCTTACTAGTTTTCTTACTTTAGAATTGAAAGGTTTATTTTTATTTTCTTTCAGGTTGAAACTATCGGTGATGCGTACTGTGTTGCAGGTGGCTTGCACAGAACGAGTAGCACTACACGCACAACAAATTGCATGGATGGCAATTAAAATGATTAGCACATGTAGAAATCATCAAACCCATGATGGGCAGCCGATTAGGGTATGCCAAACTTTGTCTTCGGATACTGATTTGTCTATTGATAATGTGAAAATAAAGGCTACCCTTGCAAAAATGGTTTGTGTAATCGATAACGTACGTTTATTTTTTGTAGATGAGAATCGGCCTGCATACTGGTTCCGTGCTAGCAGGAGTAGTCGGTAAGTTTTTGTCCAATGATAGCTTTATGTAGAGTTGAGCAGTACAATTTTATCCGAAATATAATAATATGGAGCTTATGGAACAATCGGATAACAAAAAATATTCTATTATATTCCAGGGGTAAAAATGCCTCGCTATTGCCTTTTCGGGAATAATGTCACGATTGCAAATAAATTCGAATCTGGAAGCGAACCAATGAAAATCAACGTTAGCCCCACAACACACAGGTGAAAACTTACTACCTATTTGTAATGCATGTGCATATCCCCTGTTTATTGTTTCTATAGAATTATTTTATTTAACTGTAGGTGTTTGGTGTATCTAATGTTAACAAGGGCTGAAAATCATGAAATGCATTTCACAAAAAAGCTCTTATATTATTGTTTTAATTGTAGTAACGTGCAATGATTTCAAACTAATCTCATTTACGATGAAATACAAACATGAATGACGGTGCAATAAAGAATGATTGAGAGGAACATTGATTTCGAAAAATTATTCAGACTGTTTGAACTAGCAACTGTGTATAGGGATTTTGGGGCGAACATGCTATAAGCTTTATCGTCATTCGTAAATGTTTAAAGATTTATAATGGGGGTATAGTGATACAGATAAAGATATTGTAGCAGAAGAAGGAGTGTTAGTGTTGATTGCATTCATTTTTGGTATAGGCCCTCGGCTCTGTAATTATCATTGCACAGATGAAGAAATCAATACATTTAATATCTTGTGTCCACATTATTGCCAAGACTACTGATGTAGAGTAAACTGCAATTTTCGACTAACGAATCCAATCGTATTTACTGTGTGCAAGCAATTAGCTTGATTGTGCTTTGTGCTTACAACGACTTGACTTGTTCCCATTCGTTGTATACTAAAGTAGCTACAACGCTCAAGAGTCCAAAGTTATTTTTCTGAAAACGAGATGGATGTATACTCAACTAAGCGGTTTCTTATTACAATGTTTACAGATTACTTTTGGAGACTCCTGGTTTTGAGTTTGTTGAACGGTCTCGGGACTGTTTACCCAAAGGATTTCCCACAGACATTCCAGGAACTTGCTACTTTGTGGTGTCTTACAAACATCCTGGCTTATCCAGTAGTGAACCCGAATTCGAGCACATTCATCAAGGTGTAATTAACCTCTGTGATTTCCACACCAAAGGTGTTTCCCAGCAGTGATTCTTCAGTTGTATTTTTTCCTTTAACCGCCTATAAAATTAATACATATTATAAGATAAAATGACCTATGTTAGTGTGTACTTGTGTAAACAGCATAATAAAAACATGACTATCTTATATACACCCATGTATACTTGTGCTAAAAGTATATATTACCATAGCTAAAAATATGTAATGAAATATAATAATTTAATAAAACATGACATAAATTAGCCAAACAGCCAGTGTTGTATGATGACTTTCCAACAACTAAAAATAAATAATATCATTTGTCCATACTATAAAAAGCTAGCTCATTTTTATGACCAATAGTGTTCCAAATGAAGAAAAAAGGCGACCAGTGTTTTATGAAATTAGATAAATGTGAATAGGCACCTGTGTTATTATTATTGTTGTCATTATTATGATAATTAGAAACAAAAAGATTATGCTTATTAAGTAGAAAGAAAAAAAACACGAGCAAAGAGCAGTTGATTAAATTTTATTCACACGTTGTAAATATTTGCGTACGCATCGAAAAATATTTGTGCATAAGAAATACTACTTACATATGTGAGTTAAGTTATATAGTAAAGATACCTTATCATATTGATAATATGATTGTATTAAAAGCGCTGTGCTTCGGAATATTGTAATGATCTTCCCAATTTTGACAAAGAATGTTACTAGAATCAGGTTGTGTTGAGATGATTAAAGAAATACTTAACGCTAACGGCAATTCATTTTTGAGGAAAAGGAAAGAAATTAAAATCGAACCTGATGATATCATTTTAAGAGGTGTAACTATTTATTTTAAGCATTTAAATGTAAATTAATAATTAATTTAAGTGTGAAATTATGACTTTTCTCCCTGTTGTGGGGATAGTGGAATTAAATTAATTTTTGTGCATTCTTGTCTTGTCTCTCCATATTAGATACCTATTATCCTGTTGTAGAATTCAGGTCAGGTGCTATATGTTATTGTCTTCAATCCAGAATCATTTATATTTTTTCAGGCACAATTTTAGAAAAAGTGTAAATTGTATTTACGAGAGGAATACATGATGAGAAGGAGGGTAGTCATTTGTGGCCAAGTAATACATATATATTATATGAAGTATTATTAAATGTAAATACATACGGCATTGCATTTCCCAAAGACAGGTTTGGTTTGACAGGAGGGTTTTAGAGGTAAATATTTGTGCAAATTATGATATATTGACGTTCATTAAACAAAATAAATGTTGAAGTGATAAGCTTGTAATTAAATTTTAGTTGTCTCTCTATCTTGAAAAAAAAATTGAGTGTGGTGCTCTAATACAAAATTGATTGATTGCTATTTTGGTGTATTATTGTGTTAGAATTCTAAGCAAATTAATATGAGACAAGCTTGTTTAAAACAGTAATTACTTCAGAAAAATAAATCATTATTTTCCAAACAGCAAATTTTCGGCTTTTTTAATGGAATGGCTGCTTTTTATTGTCAAAAGCAATCATAAGCACGTTATCAATTTTAATGTTATCGGCTACTCATCACTATTCATCACCAATGGCGATTCGCCATCCATCTGATCCATCCTTTTATATTGCATGCATACCTATGGATGGATCATCTATCATGGATGATTCTAAAATAATTCTCCGAGTCGCTGAGCCAAAAACACAGAGTGACAAAGACGCCGATAAGAAACATGGTCCCATCTACACTGAATTTGTTCAACTATAATATCCCTACAAGATCCGACAACATGGCGAGTTTCTAAACGAGAGGTAAGATAGCGCAGTTGTGCCATCAAGCAAGACGGTTGGTTGTTGTAATATGTGGTACGGTGCTTTTTACCCAGTTTGGTGACTTCTCCGTGATTATCTGCTGATCTGACGGCTGAACCGCAGTTTTAGATTCGGTGTGGGGAGAGTGGAGGTGGGTCGATATTATGAATGGAACTCTACCTAAATGCTGCATACCGAAACGGATACGAAACCCCGGTTTTTCTACGCACCAAACCAAATCAGTCGATGAACACGCTCTGACAATGGAACTAGTAATGGAAGTGTTTCAAATGTTTCTCTACAATAATAATGGATACCCAATCCCAACGTCTGGTAAATCTACTACAAAAACAATGCATTTTTAATATGTAATTCATGTGTATTCGAAAGATTTCAGATTCCTTTTTAGTTAGTACCTATGTTCATAATGTAAGTAGAAAATTCTTCTATTTTCTGAATAAAACTTTGAGAAGTTTTTTATAATTCCCAAAAATAGTACTAACAATTTACAATAATTAATTTCAAATTTCTACTTGAAAATTAAGCGATGAACGGATTTCCATATTTAATAAAAAATTAAAAGTCTTATTTAAACTAGGTTCTGCTCTTTATCGCCGGACACCGACTGACATAAAATTTTTAACAGAACCACTACACCATTTACTCCACCGTAAAAGTGGAGGCGTTGAGCCATTGTTTGTACGTACTCTCACACAGAGAGAGAAGTAAGAAGAAAACGGAAACCCGAGAAAGTCACTACAACTCAATTCCATGTTCCATACCGACCGACCCACCGAACCAATTCTACAAAGAAAGTATAGGAGTCATCCACCAACAACAAGATATAAAAGCCCCAGCTGCCAGCTACATCGTGTTATTCGTGTTTCCAATTTTGTGGTAGGGTTTATTTTTACCTGGACATTTAATTGGTCACATAGTCATATTTCGTAAATTTAGGTATGCAGTGCACATTTAGCTGTAAAACTGTTGGAAGCTTTTGAGAGCGTAATATGTGGATGCACCCATCAATAGATGCATAGGAAGAGCAAGTAAAAGTTGTTATTTGAAAGAGACTCGGTCAGATGATGATGTGTATACCTGGTTATGTTATACCATTGTTCACGTATTTATATATTGAGTTGCGTCAAAATAAAGTATCAGTTGGCAAAGCCGCACCGCATCATAGCCTGGCTGCATATATAGCTGCTACTGATTCAACGAAAAAAACTGTATAAAAAAGTGTTTTCTCCAGTTATCATTTAGTTATCATCAGTGTAATATAACCTACAATCAATTATATTTTTACTATCGTTAACCGTTGTATTTTACGACTTTATTAATGCAGTGGTGGTGACTAAACAAATTCTACTTTTTTTTCAGAATGTCTGCCGTTAAAAGACCACCGGAAGACCCGGGTCCAGATGGACCCCCACCAATGGCCAAGAAAATTATGGTGGAGCCCCTTCGAATAGGGCCTGTATCCACTCTGGAAGATATGGACATTCAAGTACTAAGATTTCAGCATCAAAAGTTGAAACAGGTTTGTCAGAAATTTTGTTTGTTTATATTACTATAACAATTTAATTGGTGAAACTTTCACCCTTTACCGCGTTGACGTGTTCACTATAAATTTATGTATTGAAAATAATTTTGTAGAGGCTTGAACTCAGACAAAAGCAAGAAAATGACTTGAGGGAGAGAATCGAACAACTAGAGAAACGGCAGACTCAGGATGATGCTGTACTGAATGTAATAAATAGGTACTGGAACCAACTCAATGAAGACATTCGCATTCTGCTCCAGAGATTTGATGCAGAGACATCTGATGAATCTGAAAATAAAAATGAAAATGAGGCGACCACCTCCTTCCTCACACAGCTATCAACCTGGGATAAAGACGAGTTGGATGAAAAATTGGCAAATAGAGTTCAAGTGTCTACCCGGGCGGTTGCAAAAATTATACAGGCCTTTGATCGTCTGCAACAGCGTAATGAAAAGATCACAAAGACTCTTAAAGGAGAGATAGGAGAAAATCTCCCATCGCTGGACGAGACAATTAAACAGGCTAACATAGAATTGGAGACGGAAAATCGTACCATTCAAGCATTGAATACATCACTGCATGAGAAATATCATGCAATGTCACTAAAGATGAAGGAGCTACAAGAAAAATTGACAGCCGAGGAAACGAAGGGGGATGAGCTACAAAACCAAGTAGATGATCTAAACTGGGAGGTTTCCAAACTGATATCTCAAAACGACAAATTAGTTAACCATGTTCAAGATTTGACTGAAAAATATAGAAGACTTCAACAATTGTATGGCTCTTCCGGTGGAGGGGATAAAAGTATGAACGACCTGGCGCAGAGGAAAGTGGAAATGAGCGAGAGGGAGGTTGTGAATCTTCAAAAGGATAACGAAGAACTGAGAGAGCTGGCTAATAACCGTCTCATCGAGTTGGAACGTTTACATCTCACACAAAGGGAAACTCTGAAAGAGCTAGAAAAACTTCGCATGGACATTCGTCAACTACCGGAAAGTATAATTGTGGAAACAACCGAATTTAAGTGCTTGCAGTCCAAGTTTTCAGTTGTATATAATGATAACTTGCAACTTCGGACAACTCTTGACGAAACTAAACAACATTTATATACAATGAGAACAAACCATTTGAAGCATATAGAGCAAATGGAGAGCGAGGAGCTGCTGGTACAAAAGAAATTGAGAACTGAAATGATACAACTGGAAGACATGTTGGGTCAAGTTCGAAAGGAATACGAAATGCTGCGAGTGGAATTTGAGCAAAATTTAGCAGCGAATGAACAAACTGGGCCCATTAATCGAGAAATGCGTCATTTAATAACCTCTCTTCAAAATCACAATCAGCAACTGAAAGGAGATGCTCACAGGTACAGGAAGAAGTACAAAGAAATGTGCACGGAGAATGCAAAGCTGAAGAGACAGAGAGACGAGTTAGAGATGAAGATGGCATCCGTCTTGGAAAAGGAATCAGTGGGTTAGTAATGCCAGCATTGATGGCTACAAAGACGAAGAGGACTCGCCCACATCTTCATGCCTTGTACTAAAGGAGGAACGCAATTCAGAGTCTTCATGTGCAAAGAAAAGTGATGATGACTCCCCCAATGAGGCTACCTCCAACTCAAAAGGTGACAAGGGTGTCGGTGAATCTCCAATAAAAAAGGAACTGAAGAAAGAACTAACTCAATCCAAGGGCCCGATGATCACAAAAATGAAATCAGAGTCTGAGTGCATCAAGGAACTTCGATCACAACTCAAAAAGGCACTGAACGACCAGAGAGAAATGAAATTGTTGCTGGACATGTATAAGGGGGCCAGTAAGGACCAGCGAGACAAGGTACAGTTGATGGCGTCGGAAAGAAAAAGTAGGCAGGAACTAGATGAGTTGAAACAAACACTTAAAAAGCTTCAAGACAATAAAAAGGAGGAAAGAAAAAAGTTGGCGGATGAGGATGCCATGAAGCGTATAAAAACACTGGAAGAGCAAGTACATACCTTGCAGAGACAAGTCACTGCTCAAAAACAGGAGGAGGAAGCATTGATAAGTGAGATGGAAGTGACTGGTCAAGCCTTTGAAGACATGCAAGAACAGAATTCACGTTTGATTCAACAACTACGAGAAAAAGATGATGCCAACTTTAAACTAATGTCTGACCGGATCAAGTCAAATCAGCTGCAAAAACTTGCGAGGGAGGAGCGAGAATTATTACAGGAGCAGGTTGGTACGCTTTCAAAGCAGGTTGAAGCGCAAAATCAAGTGGTAAGAAAGCTGGAGGAGAAGGAGAGATTATTACTGAATAGCATAGCGTCAATGGAGAAAGAAGCTGTCCTTCGTCAACAAGCTATGGAGTTACACAAACGGAAAGCAATTGAAAGTGCACAGTCTGCTGCTGATTTGAAATTACATTTGGAAAAATATCACTCTCAAATGAAAGATGCCCAACAGACCGTTGCTGAAAAGACTTCTGCACTGGAAGCGGAAGCCTATAAGACGAAGCGACTACAGGAGGAGATAGCAATGCTTAGGCGCAAAGTAGAGCGTTTGAATAAAATTGAAATGGCGGGTAATACTGACGAGGTGATGATGGAAGAAATACGTGAATACAAGGAGACATTGACTTGCCCATCGTGTAAAGTAAAACGAAAAGATGCTGTGTTAATTAAATGCTTCCATGTCTTTTGTTTTGACTGTTTACGAACACGCTATGAAACAAGACAGCGAAAATGCCCTAAATGTAATGCCGCATTTGGAGCAAATGATTACCACCGACTATACCTTACCTAATAATAACAATAATAATAGGCAAGACATAGTGAAAGTGAAGTGTTATCCATACAGATTTAAGATAACTACAGTTCACGCTGCTAGTTTTTACAGTGACAAACATATACTTTTGTTGCCTTACGGCATTACAGCCTATATTACATTTGAAACTTTCTTAAAAAATATCACTAGTATTAATAATTGTTTTGTCAAGTACCTATTTAATGGCAATTTGGTTTATATTCGTTCGTTTCGTTATAGTTCGTTATTTTTCATTCTAATTCCCTTTGTTTTTCAACGTGTTTTACAATGTGTTGTATGATGCAGATGTTATTAAATAACAATAATACGCAGAACTTTGTTTTTTACTTGTTTTGACAATTTTTAACCAGTTGCAACGATTTTAATTTGTCTATAAAGGAATCCATTTAATATTTGAGTATGTAATAAGTGTTTAATGATTTAATATCAAAAACCTACAGAAATATTGTGCATCATGAATATCGTGATGTTATTTCACATAAAAGGTGTTTGTTATCCAATTTGTAGCAAGTTTCAGATAATAAAGTTGACTTTCAAACTTTTCAATATTATGTATTGCCTACATATAATATTTGTCACTCCTCAAGATGACCGTACACCTGCTTAAATTTTTACTTGCCAATATTGTTTGATGTATGATTATGAATTATGATGATATGTAAACGACTTACATACAGGAAAGTTAGAGATATGTATTGCGATTCTTATGAAATTGTGGACAATGACAGTTGTAGTATGTAGCATGTCTTTGTTCTGTTGCAAGTGTAAACTCATATTTATGCTTGGATAATCACTTGATGTGCTTTTTCTTCCACAAAACCGACGAACCTGCTGCTAAATTTTACAATGGAAAGGTAACTTTTTATCATGTTGCCCCGAACTTCCATGAAGACTATAGTCTATAGAGAAACGAAAAAGGAATATCCATATTTTGCATGTTTATCTATTTTCTTATCTTTTATTTTAAGATGCAAATAATAAATATTATGTGTCTTAAAAGGCCAAAAATCTTTGACATTGATGCATCAAAGGTGAATGGAATGGACCACATCAAAGAATGAATATGAATGATGATGTGATGATAAATGAAACCACTGTGATGTGATTTATCAATATGAATAATGGCTATTTTTTGGTTTTACAATTCCAAATAAAAACCACGTTTACTTTATCAATCCGCATTTCATTTTCACTCAAGTTTGTGTGAGAGCAAATGCATCAATCCGAGAAATATTTTTTTCTTACTTTTTGTAATCATTTCATCTCTGCTTTCTTTCATTATTTTAACATTGACTATTGACTTACTACACAAATTCTACTGAACCAACATGAAAATACATCATGCTGGTTGATATCTAAAATGCATGCAGTCGCACCATCGTCGTTTTATCAAATTTTAAGCACATCCATGTTAGAGTTAGAACACTGCACTTGCAGACCAGCAGGGGACGGACGGGAGTATGAGAGAGAACGTCTCTATTTTCTTTTTAGCTAGACATGTGATATGCGATGCGAGCAGTAACATTATTATAGAGGGTCGTCGTCGTCACCATTATATACTACCAAAACCAGAACACAAGCTTTCTCTTATATGATTCTCCCACATGCATAACGACTCCATACTACATGGAGTCCATAAATGGTACCTAGTATCTAGTACCTATCACTACCAAGTTTTGGTCAATGAGAAAAGAGGGATCAGGAAGCGCATCATCATCATCACATCATCATTGTAGAAAATGTAGCATCATTATTTTCTACAGGCATAGTCGATAACATTCACACAATATGATGATGATTGCATATTTATACCTACCTACATGTATGACCAGCTTCTTGCATGGTTGCAGTACTGTCCAAGAAATTATGCTAAATTATGGAGAGAATAATGTACAATTGAAATCCATATCCAACCAAACAGATAAAATCCAACTACCGAAACACGGTTTCACAAAAAATCATGATGGCCGCGTCAATAAAGTAATTGTTTAAACTTTAGTTAACGGTGGAAAAATTCATTACGATATTCTTATGAATGTGTCAAGTGTGACCTTGTGATGGGATCCATGGGCCTGAAAATCAATACTACACAAGTCATCTCATGATCTATAAATTTAATTGTTGTCTATAAATGTGCAAAAGATATAAAGCTGAATTAACTCGATAGAACATCCTGAATTATTGTTGCCATGCCTAAACAGACAGACAGACAAGCATTTCGAAATCAGCATCTACCACTTGCTTAGCATGAGAATGCTTCAGTCTAAATAAAAGTGTACAACACATTGGGAGAAAACAAGCTGCCTTCTTGACTGATCCATTTTTTGTAAACAATTAATATTTGGCATATATTTCAAAGTAAAATACAGAGCAGCTTGGAAAGCACGGCAAGTGGCAACAAAATCATCAAAAAGGAAATTGCAATTGCAACTGATGCAGCAAAAAAGTTTGCAGTTCACCGGTGATATCGTGCTCCTCTCCTCATATCTGCTTTTTTACATTTTTGCTACAGTCGAGATCAGTATTTTTCAGTATACATGGTATCATTGCAGTCACTGTAAAGACTGCCAAAAGAAACACCATTTACTGCTGCCACCCTATTGAAAAGAATGAATTTTTACTGTAACCGGAAATGGTTTCAAAGTGCGAATTTTAGTGAAAACGCGGGAATATTATGTTTGCAAAGTGAAATGAATAGCGTTTTAATTTTATTACGTTGGATTAGCTGGATATAATGCACGCACAGTGAAAATTCAGTTGGATTCATGCAGTATTACATGCACATAGTGGAAAGTGAGTTTTAGCTTTGATGTCTAAGCTTAGACGCTAATTAATATTTTCCATGGTGAAAATATACAAGAAAATAAATTGTACATATAATTAATGAACAAGTCGTAAACATTTATGTATCGTAAAAAATTCAGCAAAACGAAGAGTTGAAAATAGGATCACCATATATTAGATTGGTTTGCGTATATTATTTTATTGGATTGCTTCACTCTTTAGCGGAAAGTACAATACGCTCGAAATGTCAAGATCTGTGAGAGCGGAAACGCGAAGCCGTGCTAAAGATGATATTAAACGTGTGATGCAAGTTGTCGACAGAGTTCGACATTGGTAAGTAAAAAATTAAATTGAGCGCTACGAAGCTAGCTCATTTTTATTAAATCATTGTTCTTGACAAAAAAACATTAATTCTGATTTTAATTTTTTTCTGCCTATTTTTATCTGAAGGGAAAAGAAATGGGTGACTCTGGGGGACACAACCATGAGAATATATAAATGGGTTCCAGTCGTCAGTAGTGCAGATGTAAGTACAGATACTCTAGATTTATACATATTTACAACTTTATGTGCATATATATACCAAAATACCAATTAATTCAACGTGTTAGCTAAACTTTCATATGCTTACGTTTGTGACACTTTTTAGAAGAAAAAGAAGACTGAACCAGTTACTACGAACGGTAATGGAAATGGGAATGGAAATGTTACACCTAAAAGGCCTTTAGAAGCTGAAAATCCTCCAGCAAGTATTGTTCTTGGTGAAGATTCTAATACTAGTAAGTTCAAAAATAAACTACAATGCTATTTGCTGGAAAAACGCACTGTTGAGTGAGACATGAGATGAAAGTCTCTACCATTTTCATAAATCTCAAAACGATATGTTTTTCATTAAAAATTGAAATAAATTAAAATTCATTTTTTTGTGTTTAAGGTTTTTCAGTAGCAAGTGACTCCCAAGGACCTGTGGAATACGTTGGTGCATTTGCCAATGACGATTCTCAAAGTGGGGAGTCCAATTCATTAGGATCTACTACCACATTAAATAGTAACAGTAATAGCAATAGCAGTGCTAAAAAACCAAGAGTGGACTTGTAACACAAACGATTTTAATGAATACTTTAAGTATCTGTATACTTGACTTTTAACAAAAAACTCAGTGATTTCTACGAGTTTAAAATTCACATAGATTCGTTGAACAAGATTCCGGAGAGAAAATTTTTATTTATGAAAAGTATAATATTGAAAAGTAATTAGAATTATTCAACTTCACACTGCTAAATACTTGTTTGAAGAATAGTTCTTTTTTAACTTTGTTTCAACTTTGTTTGAATGCATAAATATATATAATATAAATTGTACAATCGTACAGACTACAGAGTGCAGACAGGTGATAACCTACACACTCACCTCACACACAGCATAATAATAATTGATCGTAAACTGTTAATAAACGAATTATGTTCAAGGTGACAAATTAGCAATATTTGCTAATTGCTATGTAATCTGGGTACAGTATTTTTCGTTTTCAGTAGCATTTTATTTTGCTCTCCATTTGTGGTAGTTTTATACATGTTTCGCAATTACAAATAAGCAATTTAACTATGAAGATCCCAATTAAAATGGGCAGTTTCAAGTTATGCTCTATACTCTATAAGTTTTAACTGATGTTGCACGGTTTATATAAAATAGCACTTTTTTATTTCTACGAGAAAAAAAGCACTGTGTATATAATATAGGTTTACATATACTTTGATACATTTTAATGTTAAAAGCTAATAGTTACAGTCTTTACTAAAACTTTGCATTAAATGAAGCATCATCTTGGACCACTGGAACTTAAAACCATTCGACTAGTTACTGTCAGTGTTAAGGCTATTGCTAATTGCACCAATAACACAATTACACGTTTTCAAATTGTTGAACATATTTTTTTGTATTGAAGTCTCTGATTGGTTCTCTGAGCAAAAGGAACGGACTACAAAATCTAAGCAAAATTCAGCATTCAACGCACATAAAACAGAAGTTAATAGCAATCCAATATAAAAATAAGAAAAATTGGCGCTGTTATGAATGATGAATAAAATTTGAACATTCTGTCTAAAATTAATTCCACGAAAAGATTCTAATTGTCAAATCAACGTTTTGCTTGCATATGGGCTGGGTTAAATTATACTGAGGGAACGACAGAAGCGTTAAGCGTTGAATGCGCTAGTTTCTTTCTACGTTCTACACATTTTGACTTTGCCACGCCGTTGTTTTTACGTGGCTATTGTTGTTCCCATTATTAAAGCATTCCCTTTCCACTACCAGAGGAGAGAAGGTGCACATATAGGTACAAAGCACATGCACACACATAGCTGAAATCGGTATCGGTACTAATGGGTTTGATGGCCATTGGGCCATTACCATTCCTAGAACTTTGTCGTAAAACTATATTACCCCCATTGTTCAATCCAATCCAATATAATATTTAATTTTCTTATTTTTATTATGCATCACGCACACACATAGCTGAAATCGGTATCGGTACAAATGGGTTTGATGGCCATTGGGCCATTACCATTCCTAGAACTTTGTCGTAAAACTATATTACCCCCATTGTTCAATCCAATATAATATTTAATTTTCTTATTTTTATTATGCATCGATTCCTGAAGTAATTGACAGTTTCATGTAGTTGTAATTGTAACGAAACTCATGCAGAAACAAAATATCTTTCATGTTTTTTTGACAAAAATTCAAGCATTTTTAGTCATTTATCTTCAGGTTTCAGTTGAATGCATGTTTATAAGAGTTATCAAGCTATGTGGAGAAGGGTGTCCAATCTAATATATCTAAATCTGATCTGACATTTTGATTTGAATCATTTAATTAGCCCGGACAGGTAAGATACTGCCTTTTGTACTTTCTGTAGGTCATAAAACATTATTTTTTGATAACTTCGTAAACATCCACTTGCATACACACTCTCAATTCACCTTGCTATTACATAAAACCTTCCTCCTATTCATCTTTACCTTTTGAAACTCGATAATTAATTTATTAGATGCTTGGCTTCCCTTTGTTTCTTTTGCTTTGCAATCTTAAGCATTTACAGTTGATCGTCTTCCCTCAAGAAGACAAACTTTTTGAAAGCATTTAAAATGATTTTTTTGCAAATTTGGCATTTAATTGATAGAGTTGAACATGTTAAAGATGACGAAAAATTGGCTGACTAGTTTTAGAGTGTGTAACGCCACAGTAAGCTCATGCATGAAGTGTTGGAATGTTTTACTTTCCAATTCCGAAAGTGCTTTCCCGGTAGTTTTTTTGCTATCCTGACGTTTGCTTCTTCCAGCAGTTGTACACAAAAAAGTTATAATAGGTAACATTTTAAGATATTATTTAAACTTTTGTAATGGACATACTCCACACCGCAACACATAAATATAAACGCATATTATTTTTAATGAACAAGTATATACATATATATTTCAGAACAACATTTATAATGTTCAAAACCATCCTATTATTACCGATTAACTGCTATTATACGAACTACTGATTATAGTATTGAATTTTTTGCGTCATTTGGTATTAAAAATCGGCAGAACATGATAACATGAAAAATCGGCAAATTGAAATGTTTTAGTATTAAGTAGGTGCTAACACTGCATATCTATTGAAGACTCTGGAACTGAAACTCCTTCGCCTAATAACTCAATCCTAAAACAAACGCGATGCAGTGGCCTCTTATTATGTAACATTATGGCCATGCAAATTTCATGCCATGCATTAATCTATCCACCCGCATCCCCTCTTTATATGGCCATACATTTTTACCACGCTGCGCGCTGTCTAGTAACATATTGTAGTTCTTTTACCACCACCACTTCTCTGCCGGTTGGTTGTCTATAGTCCATCTCTTACATGACATGCACACATGCACCTGGTCCTGGTTTTTCAACATGTATTTAACTATGCAACTGAGCTTTATTTTTTAAATCTCAGAAATAAACAAAATTGCACCGTTCAGAAACGTAAATCGCGTAAAAGGTATCTTTCCCAGCACCAGAACCAGACCAAAGCTAGTTAATCATCAACAATCAAGTTTATCTATTCCCCAATAAGCATCTGTGATACATGACAGGGTAATTAAAAACCATTATTAAGAGGATTCATAATTTGTAAAATTATATGCAAATACTAATTAGGTTATAACAAATTTTTTTCAAGTTTTGTTGCAGACATTTGTTTTAACAATAGTCATTCATAAAAAGGGGTTACAGGAAGCTAGCGGCGATGCAATTGAAGATTGGAAATGATTTTTATTTAACTTCTTTAAAAAAGAATGACTATTTCACGGATCATTTTCTCCTATCAAATTGACAGAAATACAAAATGGTTACAAAATACTATTCTGAAAACAATCATATTTACTACAATGTGGGCACATGTCGTTAACTTTTTCATGTTTCAATAGCAAACATTTAGTTCTAAACTCTAGACGCTTCATACAGCAACACACAATCAGTACAATAGTACAAATAGTAAAAAAGTAAGTTTTTGTAAAGTAGCTATAATCTGGGTATGGGTATACGTAACGTAACGATTATATGAGTTTTCCAAGCTTTGACGTACACAGCATGAGTTTCCAAAAGTCATTGAATAGAATATCAGTCATGTGAGTTGTTCCTCGTAACCTAATACAATATCGTATTCCATAATTATTTGCACTGAATATGAATATGCGTGGTTGTCTCCTTGTCTCTTCTAGATCTGTATAAGTAGAGGTAGCGTGTGTGACGTAGTGTTTGCTCTTTTCTTACCTGTAAGGTAAATACAGACTGCAGATTACATTGCATTGATGCAAACTATACAGACAGACAAGCAGCAAAATTGCTTGAAATGGAAATACGGTTATACCAATGTTATAGTTATGTTCATACAGTGCAGGTTAAGTCAGATTAACGAAAAGGCATGGATACTTACAACAACATCTTTTAACGGTCGCTGTTGCTGTTGAGACAAAAGCATATCACCGAAAATTGAAATTGAATTTAAAATTGAAGTCACCTATTATTATGAAAATGTGCCAACGCCAACCAGCAGGTACATAGGCTTCAGTGGTGTGTTTTATGAAGAAAGCAAACGAATAATTGCAATTGTTCATTGGGTTTCTGATTTCTGAATATAACAAAAGTGAAAAAACGGTGATAGCGCATAAATAGATGTAATTTTTCAGTCAGGTAGTTTCGAAGCTCATGCTTATTGGTATCAAAGCAAACATATCCAGAGGAACCCTGGAACAAATTGATTTTCATACCTATACATGGCAATAGATATAGATATGTACTACGGAGTTAGTGAACAGCATAGTAGTAGTAACTACTTTTCTAACTTCAGACTACCATTTTTCAGTTTCAAATTAGCATTTTACGTTGAAAGTTTAATTTATTTGTGCTGAAATTATAGCAACTAGGCGGATGGCCTCATTCTGTGGTTTGTTTGACCAAAGATGAAAAATAAAACCTACCAAAAAAAGAAACAAGGGACTTTTGAGAAAATCATTTTTTTCCAAAAACTATACATTGTATTCTCTGAATACAATTCTCAGAAAGTAAAACATTTTTATCTCTATCCCTATACGTTGTGTGCAACACTTCTAGATCCGACCACAAGTTTCAAAAGGCAAAAATTTCAAAAATTACAGGAAACATAAGAATGGTTCAAAAATTCATAAAACGTTGAAAGTAAAAATGCTATATAGTTGGTTTAAATAAAAAGCTGTCTCCACAGATTGGCTCTCATTTTTGCGCACAAGTTTTGAAAGAATTCAGAAGAAGAAGTTTTAATTTTTTTGATAAAACTTTGATTTTTTACCTAATGAAGACAGGACAGCATCTATCCTATTTTAGGGTTTATTAATTTAGTACGTACAAATTTTTATTTATCGATGCCTTTTAGCGCTTTTGAAACAGTAAAGGGGAAAGGCAACCTTTTGATTCCCATCCACCAGAAGGTGTAATGTATGTATACTTCCTGTTTTAATTCGTAATTGACATCAAAGTCCCAATTGAAAACGTGGTTACACTGTACACTACACATCTTCTTCAAAACATGAAAGGTTTTTTATTGAAACATTTTTGTCGTATTAGATTTGGTAGATTTTATTACTTGCATTAGAACAAAATTGTAGGATTTAAATAAACATTCTTCATTTATGCTTTCCTTAAAATCAAATGTTTAAGATTAAATTTGGATGAAAATCTACTGCAGGTTCATTTAAGTTGTAATTTTTCCAATTCCTCTGCCTAAACAAAAAGAAAGTGCGCTTTCCATCGCATATTGCTTTTTTGTTTCATCGCTGACGCTACGTAGTAACAACGTTATAAAGAACTGTAACGTAAAACTCTGCTCAACTTTTTTGATAGCATGGCACATAGAGTCGTGACTGTGACCGTGGCGTAGATACGTCGTCGCCGTAGATAGGTTACCTTGTCGCGTAATAAGGTACTTCTTCAATGCTCTTATCCATACAACTCTGAAACAACAGTCGCGCAGTTGTAGTTTGATCAAAAATTTACTACGCAAGTATATCACTGCAAACAATATTCCCTATGCCCACCGCAACCATCATGTCCGAAACGACTCTGCGAATGTTGAAATGATAAAACCTGGTTGCATTTAAATTCGATAAAAGTTGAATCATTCAAAAAAAATTGCACCTCGGGCAAATTTTTGGTTTTTTGGCATCAGTAGAACTGACGCGATTGATGACGTAGTTGGGGGCTTTTTCGTAGCCTGGAAACAACAGTCGCGCAGTTGTAGTTTGATCAAAAATTTACGCAAGTATATCACTGCAAACAATATTCCCTATGCCCACCGCAACCATCATGTCCGAAACGACTCTGCGAATGTTGAAATGATAAAACCTGGTTGCATGTTTAGTGGAAGAAAATAGAGTTGAATGAGTTGCTGTATTCAATGTCCGTCCGTCTAGCGGACGGACGGACTGGATACATAAATACAAAGAGGGTTATAATGTGCGTGTGGTGGTGGATGATAGTGATAGACTGATAGATAATGCGATTATCACACCTCCATCCATCCATACAACAAAACGCCATACAGTCCTGTATGCTGTACCTTGTACGTTAGTTGATATGAGCAGAGTGCTGCTGCTACTGCTAAAATCGTTTTATTGTAAAATTGAGACTTTAATCGTTTTTGTTCTTCTGACTAGGATCCTCCTGGGTCATGGTTTATGTTGTCTTATTTTTCAATCTTCCTCGCATTTTTCACAACGAAACAAAACTTTGGAATAGACCAAACAACCCAAACACTCAGCTCAGACAGCCTGATCAAGCAAGCTACAAATGATGCTAATATTGCTAATGCTAAATTCTGATACATAATCACTCAATCTTCATCTAGCCCATGAAAACTGCATTTTTGAATTTGGATAGCCACCTAGAAATGTAAGGAATGAGCATTGCATATTATTAGCAGCTCGGTGAGATGGAAATCCATATTTCTTCCTTAAAACAAGAACCTTGATGCATGCCTATTCGTACAAAAAAACTAGATACCTTTTCCAAGAAAAAGAGCGCAAAGCAAACGACGACGACGACACTAATTATCATTCAATAATGTGACTTCATTCATACTATTTAAAAAAACAAATAAATAAAATATGTTTTTTGCATATGTTTTTGCCAGTTTAGTAAAATCATAAGCGACAGCATACTAATGCAATCTAACAAAGCAGATTGTTTTGTGTGTTCACGGATTATACATTATGAAATTCAAAGCATGAATTTATTGTAATATAATGGATAGAATATAGAGATGCTCCCAACAGGTAAACGAAATCATCTTGGGCCCAGACCCCCCAGGCGACTACTTGAAAATTGCTGCCCATGCGACGATTTGATTAAGTTTAAAGTAGCGACAATTCCGTAGTCAGGAAGTGTTCAAAGACATTTCGTTACGCATGAATGCATGATATGCTACATGCTACAGTGTTCCAATAAAATTATGTTCAAAGTAGTAACTGTGTGTAACGATCGCTTTTAATCCAATATTTTGAAAACAGGTTATGCAGCCCGGGTGGACAGTAATCGATTACTGTAGAACCGAATTCGGAAATTTTGAGCTGTTAACGTGATGATTGCAGGTCATTGCGAAATCGTTGAATGACTTTGCAAGTTACGCCACTCAGTAACCTATCCATATAAATTTTGTAAATTAGGTTCCCAGAACGCATAAACTGAAATCCTCGCCTGGGGACAAATTTTCGAATTGTCGCTGGGGGGTTATTTTTGAATTGTCAAACAATTCGTTGCCTGTGGAGTCCGACCGTCATCTTGCATTTCGTTATGCAAACTTTCAAGCATCGCAAGTATCATAACCCGAAACCGTAAAAGCAATGTTGAGTTGTCCGTGTACGATGAAATGAAATATGTAAATGAGGTTGGATCCCCACCAGGCAGCCGAATGCCTCCTTTGGGCTGCCAGTTTTTGTAAGCTGCACTTTAGTAGCTTTATGTATTTGGTTATGATGTCTGTAGGTTCCGTTAGGTTAGGTTCAAAGCATATAGGCTGACGTTCTCAATTGGCAGCCTAGAATTGGCCCAGAGGGAGCATTCGGCAGCCTGGGGGTATCGTAAATGAGTTTCTGTTTCTTCTATGCAGTATTTAGCAGCTATGCAGCTTGGGTTTAAGTCAGTCAGTTTTGCGATTTGCGACTTGGTTTGTAATTTGGAATCCAAATTTTGGATGTCTTTTGTTTGTGGTGCAGCACCAACAACCAAGCACCGTCCACTCATTGACGATGGAAAAGCACGCTGGTTGATGTAGCCTCTATTTTTCTACGTCTTGCAGTCATGGCATCGGAATCCTTACGCTTGCTTTTTACATGGACGCCGTGTTACATTTACTAACTAAACTACTCACACTGACAAAACAGTACAATGGAGAAAAAATATATACAGTGGTAGCCGGTAGGCAATACAATGTACTTTTTCAGTGCTGGCTTGGCTCAGTCGCTGAGTGTAAGGTGAGAAGTGAGAGTGGCATTTGCAAGAATTACATGGAGAGGAAAAAAGGGTTAAACAGTAGAAGCATCATTCTATTCCGTTCTGCATTGCAACTCTTGTACAACTTTCAGTTGTTGGTAGTAGCAGCAGCCGCATGATCACCGAAACCGAGCAGGCAGGCAGGCAGAGAGTGAGAGAGGGATACTGGCTCTACCATAGAGCTAGCTGCTGCTGAGACGAGGAGGGAGTAGAAGAGTGGCTTACATTTTGCCTTACGTGTTTTAGTAGCTTGTCTGTCCTGAAACGTGAAACAACACGCACCGCCGCTGTTGCGTTCGCAAAGAGCAGAATATCAGCTTCACTTTTTTGTAAAAAAAAACAATGTGCTTTGGGATATTTCTATATTAGTAGTAGTGAGTAGTAGTTAGTAGTGTGTGGTCGGTCACGGTCTGTGTTTAAAAGCACTAGTTCAGTTGAGCAGAGTTTCATCAGTTAGGCTTTGGTCTAGGTTCCACTGGGTTCAACTTTTTTTTGTCGAGCGAGATTCCACTGTGGATTGGAGTAGTGGAGTAGTAGTGCAGCAGCAGCAAGCAGCAGTGGAGTTGGAGTTGTATGGAGTTTTGTGTGTGAGTAATACCGACCGACTCCGTTTTTATTTTTATTATTGAGACGGCTTGCTATTCTAAAGTATTTGTATTCAACAGCATTATTGCGTACACAACTTAAGATTATATATACTTTAATAATATTCTGGTGGTGGTGGTGGTCGTGTAATAAAAAATACATTGTGTTCAATTGTAGATTCTCCAACAAAATCTCTCGCTCTTCTACTGATTTGGTTGGAAAAATTAATGCATGATACCTTGTACTGATAGATAACTACTTCTGTTCTGGTAAAGAGTGTGTGAGAGAAGAAAAAAAAGTGCGGACAATGCAAACCACTTGCTGGCCCGCACTTGTATAATAATAATTACTTACATTAAATAATCCTAATTTATTATTACAATGCTTAAAAAATATCGTCTAAGTTTTAGAAGTTTAGGTAACTTTTAGCTAGTTTTGTGTAAATAATAGACTGGAGACTGTGAAAGTGTGAAAAGGTGTTTAATTTAGTCATCAACCAAATTGTTTTTCTCATCGTAAATACAACTTCTATTTTAAAAGTAAAAGTGTAGAATGTAGATAGATAGTAGATTACATAGTTGGAAATAGTTTTTTTGGGGAGATAAAGTACGCTGACAAAAAAATTCTTTACTTGCTAGTTTGTCTTTTTGATGAAGGACAATTAATTACATT
>JAANSP010000401.1:0-22445 GCA_036850745.1 Homidia socia | reverse complement strand
TGGCGTAATGCTATTCTCTCATGAGAAGAGAAAGCGAGAGAGGGGGAGCGTAATCGCACAAGCTTGCCGACAACTGATGGTGATGGAGATGGGGCCAGATGTATCAATTTTCGCTCCCACTGATTCCCTTCTTATTATTCCTTCTTTTCCGCTTGTTCCACAGGCCGGCGTCTGCAAAAACTGATAGAAATATATAAAGAGTCAGAGTGATATTATATTACTGAAATGAAAATCAAATTTTATTTAATGGATAGAAATTTTAAAATGTTATTTATGATCTTTATTGCACAAAATGCGATTCAAGTACATTTGCATATCCAGCTATCCTAAAAGTTCTGCTTGTCTGTAAATGTACTTGTTTGTTTCTGTAAAAAATATTATGAATCCTGATCCTTTAGTATTTTGCATAATAAATAAATAAAAGTTATATATCCAAAAATAAAAGTACGAGTATGGCTACATCTCCAAAAAACGAAACTACCCAAGTAAGCATTATAAAAAAATCTTGAAATAGTCGTAATTTTATTATTTGACAAGTCGTTTAAAAAACCTCTTATACAAAATGACCATACTTACATATCAGAACCTCAAAGAAAGAAAATAGTTTTCTCAAGTACATCAAATTCAATGAATTTGCTCTCAAGCCTCACTAAAAGAAAATGGTCGTAGAAAGAGCAGAATATTCCCATTAGAATTGAAACATGATGAAAGCTGATTGGTGAAATTGGCTTAATTTTTTGAATTGGCATCTACATGAATTGGTGGACTTGTCGACACAATGGAAAGTCATTCACATTGTGAGAAACACCAGTGTGCATAGTACCTTCATTACTTTTCATACTTTCCAAGTGAATTTCTATACACATAAGCCCATTAAGTCGAATAACCATTTCCTGTCACGTAGAGAAAACCTCCCTATCTACAGCTCATTCTTTTCTTTTCATTTCCCCTTTCTCTTTTTTCTTCTCATTTTTTCTTTTACACATTCAAGATTGCTGTGTGCAATACTACCTACAGAGAACCACAACAGATTTTATATTTTAACTGGGATGCTTTCAGATAGGTATAGAATTTTCTCGGAGGTTTGTGTTTCGTGAGTCATATAATAAGTTCATGGTCGATCTACAGGAATTTACCATGATCTCTGGGTCTTCAGTTGCAAAGCTCAATTTCTGTAGAACTGGTCATGTAGCATTAAAGTTTAGTCGTTTTTTCACTCGTAATCGCGGTATGTTATGGTAGCCCTGACACATATCTCATCGTGCTGCCACAGACATTGCCCCTTTTGCTGTGTAAAAAGTAGCAGTGAGTGACCGATACAACACCATTGCAATATCATTATTGCTACTCCCTACTACACCATGTTATTATTCAGACACCTAGGTATACTCAGCCTATATACACATGTATCTATATTCTGTTATCTTTCGTTGAGATTCTGATTGCACCGTGCATGAACTGATCCGGGAAAAACACGACTTTCCCTTTGTTTGGCCACTTTCCAAATGTTAAGAAAAGCGAAGGGAAAACTTTCCTTTTTTTTGTTATCTTTCGTTGAGATTCTGATTGCACCGTGCATGAACTGATCCGGGAAAAACACGACTTTCCCTTTGTTTGGCCACTTTCCAAATGTTAAGAAAAGTGAAGGGAAAACTTTCCTTTTTTCCTCTTTTCTTTTATATTTTTACAGCAATTCTGGTGTACAGCAAAGTATAGTATGGCTCCTTTACCATATACAGTGGTGTACAATTGTAGTAAATTTTTGGTGAGTTCTCCCCTTCATTCCACTAGTTTGAGTGTCAGTGTGTGTGGTATGTTCTATAATGCATGATCTACGTACAGTAAAAAAAGTTTACTAGGAGCAAAGTAGAATGGTTGTTGTCACACGTAATATGCTTCAGTGCTTCTTTGTCGAGTAAACCGGTTGTTTCCCCTTGCCACCTGACTTTCACCAACGAGCACAATACAGCATAACCCACTCCACACACTGTCAACTGTTAACTACTACAAGTTGAGTTTTGCGAAAGGATAAAGTATATATCATAGCAGTTGTAAAGGCCCGTGTGCGTGAACTTATAACTTTTACCTTTTTTCAACAAAAAAACTAGCTGTGGAGTAAAAAAGCGTCTAAAAATTGTTAGCGAAAAAAAAACTCGGTAACAATTCAACAACACATATACTGAATGTCTGGACATGTCGTCTATAATATCGGTTTTGCGGACAGGCCGTTAAAAAGTACAAAAAAATCCACGCCGTTTTACCTTCTCCTTTTCCTATATAATAACGGGCTAATTCAGGAAGCATATACATATATGGAAGCGAGTGAAAGCCAGAGGGAGAGTCCCACATAGAAAACCCGTCTGCCTCGCAGTGGTCATTATTATACAGCGCGTTGTTTTCTGTCGTACCTAGTATTTTTTTGAAAAGTGCTGCTGTTGCTGCCCCTGCTGATGTACACATACACATTATTCCAGCGGTTTTTAAACTGCGTTTTGCATTGTTCCCTAGTGCTCTGTTATTGTCATTGCATCACCTTTTCTCCGACAGAAAATGTATTTTTGCAGAGTCATTCACAGCGCAATAAAAAAGTGTTCGTGGATGAGAGTTATTTTGGCCCTTTTAGTAACGTGAATTTTTTGATGACGCTTACTTTTCCGGGGCTTGTTTGAATCTCTGTAGATAGACACACATTTTCCTCCACTCCGCTACTACTTGCAGCTGCACAATAACAACACGAAAGCCAACAAGCAGCACGACAGCTCTTGTGCCACACACGCCATTTTACAGACAATGATAATAATAACCAAATGGTTGATTGTATACGACCACATCGATTTATGGAATGTGTCACATCTTCCCCCGAGAGCGTTTCCCAAGCACTTTTTCCTCCTTTCAACGAGCTCCAAAAGTAGCAATACTGGAGTGCACCATGAAGCTTCCATATTTTGAGCAAAGTATATGCTCGTTTCTGCTTTCCTGCAAAGTTCAAGGAAGAGCACGCGGGTACTCAGGAAAAGGATGGCTACTGCTGATGCTGAGCCTCTTCATTTATCTTTGCTAGAAATCAGAGATTTTGACTCTGGCGCATATACTCACACATATTTATGGAATAATATGTGTATTAGTTCAATGTGTGTGCTTCTTTACAATTTTGGCTGTATAGCCGTCTTCAGCTTTTTCTCATTCCCCTCAACTTATTTCCAGTGAAATAATAAACATTCAGGACAAGACAATAAAGAATATATATGGACTGACTATATATTAAGCTGTAAATACAGATCAAAATTATAGTGCACACTCAGTCAGTACACCCCACACGCGTCCTCACACAACAGCTCAATTCTTTGAAAGACTCCAAAAGAAAGCCAATATCTGACCTTAGTCCATTGGTCTATCAGGAAAACGCCTGGAATAATTCCAAAAACCTTTCACTCAGTCAGCTATAGAGAATTACCCAGTGGTAGTAAAAGAATGACCAAGAGTTTACAGAGAGAATGTCTAAAAGCGTTGCTCTTTGCCATGTCTCCTTTTCACTTGAGAGCCAGAGAAGAGAGAGAGAACCTACCCATTTAGCACGGGATAAAACTTGCCATGGGAGAATGAATGTTGCGCTGCTGCTGCTGTTGTTGGAAAGAATATTTATGTACCTATTTGATGTAATGGTCTTATTATAAAAGGGGCAACATAAGAACATGATATACCTACCTACAAGTATATGCATGTGCTATGAAGCCTGAGGAAGAAGTGTAGTAGAAAATGCTTAATTGCTTACAATAGCAGGGAAGAAATAAAGCGTCCTTGCTCACAAAGTCCCAAAAAAGTTAAGTTCAATTAGCCACGTCCATTCCATTGTTTAAGGCCTATAAACTAGAACTTGATGAAAAAGTGGTGGTGTAGCTGGATTCACTCAAATGCAGACATGGATAAAAAGGTGACGACAAGACCACCGAGGACAGATAGATGGAGAGAGAGAAAAAAAAGTGAGCAAAGGTGTACGTGAACAGAAAGGAGTACAGCAGTAGATTGAAACTATATAGATATAGTAGTTTGTATATTTGGTCGTATATTTCCAGCTTTCAACTAATATACTTGGTATAATAGTCTCATGCTAAAGCTGAATTAAGCTCACGAAAGCCATTGAGAATCTTACTTAGGAAAGGAGCCAATGTTTTATTGACTTTTAGCAGGTACATTCGCGTACATTATGGGGATCCCGCAGCGCATTAATTTTTTTCTTCTTTCTCTTTAGTCTTCTTCTATTACTTTAAGTTTAACGCGTTCATTCCCTTCTACTTTTTAGTATAGTGCCTATACCATGTCTCTCGGAGAAGATGAATGAACAGCAGCAGGTCGTGTGCAAATAACGACTTTCCTCTTTTTCACATCACATTGTCCTTTCACCTGTGCTCTTAAATTATCAGATTGTGAATTTCAAATTAATTTCTAATAAGCCAGCACATTATAAAAGGTAATGGAGGTAGCGGCATGTGCTGTAATAATTCATTAGTTTGATACTTTCACACAGATAGAAAGGCAGGTCAGACTCCTTTTTATTCGCTACTCTTTACATTTTTCCCTTGTGATTTCACTTCTCCGACAAAGAAAAAAGGTCATCAGTTAATGAATAATGTATCATTGACATTTACTCTTTCCCTTCTTTTTCAGGATTGACGTACTTTCTGCAATATCGGAGATGTATAAGTAACAACCTTACAGAAAGAATTTGCACGGTTGTCGTCACATGTAAATGGATAATTGGGAAAACCCTTCACTCGCCATTTCATTTCTAATTACATGATTATGTTATGAACTTTTATGCGCCTTTAGCAAGACAGGCGACTGGTTTGTTTGGCACAGGGGATTACTTTCATGAAAAAGTAATGTCTATCACCTTTAACATTTAGTTATTTTAATAGGAGGGTCGTTCCAGCTGTGGACATAACTTACCAGTCGTTGGTTTATAGTTGGAAGCATATTTATTTAAAAAAATTAGAATATAGTTGGGTGTGTTTGTGTATATATGCATATAAAACGAAAACAAAGATAAGCATCTATATATGCATCTTAGCAGTAGTAATGGTTATATGTAGAGTATTTTTTTGTTTGCAGAAACTTCCAAAATGTTCATCAAGCTGTATATATAAGCCACGTAGTTGTTTCTAGAATAAAGAAAATGGCAAAAGTTTACTTGCAAGAGTGAAGAAAACACACGTATACACACAGAGAGAGAAAGATATGGCAAAGAGGCAAGGCAAGACAGCAGCAGCGTTGACAATTTAGTAAACTGGTAAAGTAGCTTAATAGTTCTCTAATCACTTTTCTCGTGTGACAGTTCTTTGCGTCCGGCTTACACTACTTAAACTCGTCTGTGGCTAGCTACTGCGAAAAAGATACATGCTACGCCAGTTGGAAATTATAATTCTAGTCTTTATATATTAAATGCATACCTTCAAAAATGTTTTTACATTTTGCCCAAACACAGAAAGTGTGCTGAATTTCCTTTCGAGAGTCGTTGGGTTGGAATTTTACAGAACGCTTCTGGCGCTCAAGCAAGTGGTGTTTTGATTCTGTGTCGACTCTGCTGCTGTTGTAATTCTTTTGTACGGTTCATGGTTTGTAGTGGCTGTATACTACTGTATATCATTTTGGAACCGGAGGAAGGAAATTTTACATAAGGACATATTTGTGCAGGCATGCTGGTACACGGCACTATGGAAGTGTGCTGGATGATGAGAATAAGCATGCTTATTGTGCACGAACTGGCAAAATTGGTACGACTCCTGTGCTGGGTTTACACTTTTTCACACTAAAATATTTCTCAACTCAGACTGGTAGTTTTACAACAACGCGTACGTATGTATGTGCAGCAGAATATGTAACTGATGTGAATGCTAGACGATTTTACGTTATGTATTTTATAACGCCATTCATTTCCAAAAAGGCGTACTAATGATAAAGGTTTTTTGTGTTGGTTATTAGAGGGGCTTATTCCATGTATCATTATTATTTAACTACAACTACACATACTAATGATACGTAGGCATTTATCTACATGCCTCTGACGGAATACGACCGGAAATAACGAAAAAATGGTCGGCTGAAAACATATAATTTGTTGTTGAGTAGACATATCTAGATGAGTGGGTTAGTCGAAAAAACTGCACTTGTTCTGCATGAACACAAACAAACACACACATAAAGTTCAGCTATGCAGTAGTATAAAAAAATTCTCCCAACTTTTACTCTTTTTACTGTACCATTTTCGCTACCACTCAAGTTTGGTAGAAAAAACCAGCCAGGTTGCCCAAATATGTCCAGTATCCGGAGACAACGACTGAAACGCAAAGTGCTTCTCCAATGTTTCCTTTCTTTGCTCGGTGAGTGGTGGTGGTAGTAACATAACAGCAAAGTAATTAGAATTCTGATCTCACAACTTCTCCTGTTGTTATAATAGTTGCTTTGCCGCTGCTACTAATACTACCACTACTTTGCTTGTATACAGAGATGAGAGCCCTTAGGGAAAAGGAAAGGAAAAGGTGGCGGCGGTGGTTGTAGGTACCCATGTACTTAATAATGTAATCTACGAAACATAAATATCCGTACCTCTTCTTTTGCACACGTAATATCCTATAATGTGGTCTTCCTGGTGTAGTGGTGTATCCTTAATGGAAGTTCTTGGAGAAGTGTGAAACGAAGCACACACATATAAGAACTAGAACATATTATTAAAGTTATTCTGGTAAACCGGAGAAGTAGCTCTTCATAGAAGCTCTCTCTACTCTACACTCGTCTATTTTTCTTGCTCAGATTGCTAGTTAGCTGTAACCTCCTCCCAGAATACTTTATCTAACTTTTCTTTCTTTTCCTGAAAAGACTATTAGACATGCATGTATCCGCATTTTGTCAGGAAGGAAAAAGCAGTAGATATGTACAAAATCTTACATGAGAAGAGGCAGTGGGAAAAAAAAGTACCCACAACAGGTCTCCCACTTTCACTCTGTATCTGTCACCCATAAAACACTACAATGCATTTTGGAATATGTCCGCCCCCATTTTTAATATGTTGGATGGTGTAGGAACACGGCCCAGAAATACTTTTGCAATATTCATGAGCGCCCAAGTAATCTTCAATTTTATTTGAAGCATTAAGATAATTAATAATACTAATAATAAAGTGAACAGCGCTGTTGATTTCATAAAAACCCACTTCCGAAGCATTCGTTTTCTCTCATATCTATCGACTACGTACAATTTAGAGAAAATGATACTAAAAGCATAATACCTAATAACAGTAATAAAGAAAGAGGGTTGCACAATATCATCATGAATATAACATTGTTTTTTATAAAGTACCTCTTAACTCGTAATTGCAGACGGAAATGGTATATTTTTATCTTTGTTTTTTCGCAAAACCGCAAAGTTGCAACCATGCCTAAATACACATGCCTAACTTTATGGCGTCTCTAAAAGAAAAGAAATATTATAGTTATAGTTTATTAGTAGTGGAGTTGAATTTTTGATGGCACTACTATTGTGGAAGTAGTTTAGTGAGAAGGATTTTTTTTGAAAGTGGAACACTAGCACAGTGCACTTTCCAACTTCATAATCGTCTTGCTGAGTGAGTAGAGTTCTAGAAGAGCAAAAAGTTATTGTGGTGGGTGGGTGACTGGTGGACAGAGACAAAGACAATTCAAAGATGTATATATAATAATATCTTGATATGCATAGAGAAATGGAATAATACGGCTTCATCTTATATTCATTTATTAGGTCTAAGAACAGTAAAATTTGTGGGGAACGTGCCTTGCGATCAAAAACGAGCACGTCGAGTTTATATGTAACTTAACTCGACCACACACACTGTGGGTTTCTTTCTCCATTTTTTCATACTTTTTTTCCTTCTCACATTACATCTTTTTCTTTTGTGATTGTTGCTGCAGTAAATGGTTGCAACGCCAGCCAGCTACCGTATAACCTACCACTAATGCAAAGATATGTTGTACGTGAGCTGTGTGCAAAAACTGTTAATGTCCAGCATCTTTTGCATGCTGCTAAACTACACAAATGATCTTGTGTTGTAGCGTTTTATGTACGAAGAAAAGGAAAGGAAACTGCACGGTTGATGCAAACATCCGACACTCTGACAACATCATCGCCAAAAAAGTGTTTTGCATGCATTTTATATTTCATCAAGTTGACTTCTTACATTCCAATTTTTAGAAACTACAGCCAAGTAACAGCGTGATATTCCACTACCTAAATGCAAAATGGATATTTTAAGAAATAAAAATACTTCAGTCAATTTTTCTGTTCTTGCTGCCATATGCAGGCACAAACGGAGCATGCACATTTACATGTCCGCATGTCCCACACAACGTATGGCTATTTTGTAAATTGAAATTTATGAGCATTTATTTGACAGGAAGAAGTTGAATGCGGCGATGGATGTTCATGGAGGAATGCTACATTTTTATGTGAACGTGGGTTTGTAAAATTTTTACTTTTTTCATAATATTTCAAAATCGTTACATTTTAGAAATTCATGGAGTTGCTTCTTTTGAAGCTGATGGATGAAGACCTTGAAGTTCATGCATTACATGAACCTGAGCGAGAAAAACTAACAATTTTTAGCATCTTTTTTTCGCTAACGAACCAACGAAATAAACGAATGCATATATATGTACTAAAGCAGCATAGTAGCTTTCAAGATTCTTCACTTCACTGCTGAAGAATGAAAAGGAAGATAAGATGATACGCTGACTACTGACACTACACAAGTCAATACTACTATACTTTGTTGCACAATGGGCAACGCTCACGACGCGGGAGGATAATGCATGTGCTTAGGTTCTCAACAAGCTGCTGATAATCTCACATGCACATGTTTGTAAACACGACTTGTTTTGGTTTGGTTGACACAAATACAACATGCAACAGTTACAACAACTTATTTTTTTGTTTTGTGTGCATTTTCTAGCAGAGTGTTCAAAATTAACTGAAAGTTTAAAACTTTTAAACGCTTTTAATTAAAGAATGACAGTGTTTATATGATATTCCTTGTACTTGTAAAATATTTAAAAGTGTGATGTTGTGCCTAAGCTGGATATTTAACGAAAGTACCGTAAAGTTGAATATTTTTTGTTTTACATGAACTTGAAAATGTGTAAATAATAAATATTACCTGCCATAATAAATTAACTGATTGGTGACAGTTGAGTTATGACAGTGACAGTATGTTTATACGTTGGAAGTTTTAATTCAAATTAGTGTTGTTGAATAATCAAAGACAATGACGACTCAAGTGTTTAATCAACGAGACAAAATACCTGCCCCACCATTGGTTACAGTTTCTGTCAAAGATGATAAGACGAGAAGGTAGGATTTTAAATTTTCAGTTTCAAGCGTTTTACTTTAAAAATATTAGTTGATTGGATCTAGTAGTAAGTAGTAGTCGTTTCTGACAATTTCGCATTGGTTTGTGCAAAATATTGGTGTAGACCGTTATCAGATTCAACTGCAAACTCAACTGTGAAGAATGCAAAGTTTTCATGCATTTTATAACTTACAGAAGCATTTATTGTGGGATGGGAAAAGACATTATTGCTTGTCTGGTGTGTGCATGTGTGGTCAGTAAACTCATACGATGTTGATAATATATTCAAAAATGCTATTTTGTGTGCAGGAATATCTTCAAAACACGATCCAAACTAGAGAAATGTACGATGAATGAAAAGTCAACGATTTTCTCTTCTGAAGGAAACCTTTTGCAAGCGTTTGTAGTCAGAAAGGGAACGCAGCTGAGGCTTGAGAAAGCTCTCATGCTAACGCGGAGAATTTTGACGCTTGTTTTGAGATGGAAATCAAACGCATGCTGGAATGATTTTTGCAAGTTCAAAGATGCCTTTGAGTCGGATGATGGAAAGGTGAAACCGGAGAAAAAGGCAGAGAAGCGACAATCGAAAAAGACGGATCGTGTCAAGGGTAACATTCAGGAAATCCGTCTTCCAAGTCGGCAGTGGGCCAACTGGGTCATATATCTAACGCTTCGTGATCTCCTTCTTCTATCAAAGGTAAATGTTTAGCACAAAAAAGTGCAAAAAATGTTGCCTTTTTACTTAATGCCAGCTGTACAAATGTACAACGTTTGTCTCGTCAGTCTGCAGAACAAAAGTTAACGAAGAGTGTAAGAAATGCTGCGACTTGATGTCTCGGAAAAGTGCAACATCATTTTTGCTTGACAAACCATGTATACAGTTGGATTTTATTTAGACTGGGTATACACATACAGTTTAGTTGGCGCGTTGACTGTGTTGTCCTTGTCAGTAAAAAGCTACAACCAGCTAAACACGATAAATTTTACAAGAGTACGTGGATGTCAGTGCTGATCAGCTGTCCTCCACTGACGTCATCGACTGCATCACAACAAAGCTGAACCAAACAACACTGTCTTGTCGCTATGTTGGTATACAGTTGGATTTTATTTAGGCTGGGTATACACATACAGTTTAGTTGGCGCGTTGACTGTGTTGTCCTTTGTCAGGGCTCTGGACGATGATGATGACATGAGTTACATGTCATGTCATGTTTCATGTTCTTTGATGTAATTAAGTCAAGTTTCTAGTGTTCCACTGCCTTTTCTTTCTAAAATTGTAGATAAAATACGAATGCGAAAGGACAGTGGGATATTGGCTGGGTATGATAAGTTGCTCGCATCATCCAAGTGACTCTCTAATCATCGTAGGAATTTTATCTCGGATTTGGTAAGATTACCTTGTTTCTGTCGCTCTGACAAGAAGACTGTGACTGTTTAGGTTTAGTGCTTATTGTAATTCATTGGGGAAATAACTTTTCTACTAAAAGCGTTGCACAGGATTTTACTTATCTTTTAGTTTTATGTACTGTGTCATTTAATGTTTGTTTTAAACAGGGCCGTTTCCAGTGGAATGGTTGTGGAATATGCAAATCAAGTTTATCCTAGTCTTTGTTTTATTTCCTCCCTGTTGAGCCCCACGAAAGCAGACAACTGGCTTGAGGATATTGATTTCCCAAACGACTTGTTTACATGGCTTGAGAAAATATTGGGTTTTCCCTTTGTGCCTGCTTCGATTGGGTAAATGCTGCATATTTGGCTTAAATCACTATTTCATCTTTATTTTGAAAGTTATAATTTTATCAACTTCATATTTAAGTAAATATGGGAAAGGAAAGTTTCCATTAGGCAAAGTATTTGCATCTTTTCCTTTTATTTTTTGTTTTGTCGATAATCTGTTATGCAGCGCTCCTGGGCATATATTTAAAGCAGAGGATGAAAACGGTGAAGGTAAGAAACGTAGCAGCAGCAGTGGCCCCGGTAGTAAAAGTAAAATGGATAAAGTCCTTAGCGGGGCATCCAGATCCGCCATTCAAGATGACAAAAGACTGCTCAGTGAAAGTTCACCAAGCTCGTCGTCACGCATTCATGACATGAGTTATGATGACGATGATGAGGAAGATTTGGGAGAAGTGGTGCCTACCCAAGAACAACAACAGCCAACGACCAGCAAGAAACGCAGAAAAGTGAAAACCAAGAAGAAACAACAGCAAACATTGTCAATGCAAACAAAGAAAAAAGTGTGTCTCGATGAAAGGTGGACAAAGTTTTTCAAAAACTTTAAATCCAAATTGAGCACAGAAGCAGGTCGTAAGCAGTTGTTGGTTCGAATTAAAAAATACAAAAAGGCTGAAGAAAATTCCAAAATCAGAATTAAGCTAGTAAAACTAAGAAAATTTTTAGTACAGGATAACCGGGAAGACATTTTAATATATATTCCAAAGTTTAAAAGATTTCTATCTAAAAAGTTGTCGAATGTAACGATATAATTAAAAAAAGATGAGTTAAAATAAAAAATGACAAAATGGCACCTTTTAAATTATTTAAATAAGAATGCCAGTCTAGGGACACGAAGGCGAAAACTTGCTCGCCAACTCTACCGATGAGATCGTATTCTTATGATTATTTGCTTGTGTATAATTGAAAAAGTGAAATATGGCGTAGGATGCCAAAAATGAAACTATTTCATTGAAAGTACTTCGTTTTCTCATTCAGTTATTTAGAATCAGTTTGATTAGTATATTTAACCCTGACCTAAATAACTTTAGATGTACAGTTAAGCTATTTTTAATTATTATACTGGAATGCAAGGTTAATTATTATAGGTACTTATACTGACTGTGAGTAACTTAAATGAGTCAGGGCTTATAAATACCATTGTAAACTTTTTTTTATGTATTTTCAAAATAAAATCAACAAGTAATGAATTTATTTTCAGTAATAATTTAGTATATTACTTCTACATTTATTTCACTCTTGTCTGTTAACTGTTCCATAAAAATGAACACGGTAATATGATCCAAGATTCCGAAGTGTATTTATTACATGAAATCATTTTCTTTGAAGTGATTCGCAAATAAATAAACATGTTTCAACTTTATAGGTAGGTATTATACATATACCTATGAAAGGAAAGGAAGCTATCAGCTATCTCATCGTATTTTATTTTTTAGCTTCCTTTTTACCTTCAAGCTATAATTCAGCAGCTTGTGTAGTAGTAGTGCACACTTACACAAAGAAGAGAAAGTCTTAAAATATTTGCATTAAAAATAGGTTACTGTTGTACATATTATGTATGCTCTCGAAAAAGCAATTGTGAAAATGGAATTTCTACGTTTCTTCATGATGTATGCCAACTGAAAGAAAATTTTAAGAACCAGAATAATCTTATTTCACCTACCCAAAAGTGCTTTTCATTAAATAAAATTAGATTCTCTAAGGCTCGAGGAGGAACAAGGGAACGATCAATGAAGTTCTGTTCTATCGCACCAGTTGTTTTGTAGACTGAAAACTGGGAGTTCATCGTTTTATATCGTTCAACAAACATCATCTGCAATGTATCTTATATTCACAACCTTAACGAAAAGTTTAAAGACGTCTAACGATAATTCCATTTACTTATGAAAGACTTTTTTTCTACTTCTGTCATTTCACAGTAGTGCGACTCAATGAAACCTTGTCGTGTATCGCATAGTAAGGCAAAGGGAATCCATTACTTCCAGCAGCTGCATTGCACGTAATATTTCATCCTGTTTTTCAAGCGGAAAGAAACATCATTTTCTGCCGACTATGACCATCGCATGTTTCAATCTCATTCTTTGTGAGCCGCAATAACTGATCTTTATTACAAATATATTTTATAGTAGCCTAGTCTTTCTCCTTTTAAAAACCCAATGCAATTCCAATGATGCAACTTGGCTTGGGTTTTTAACCAACAAAACGGATTTCATTCATATGCTCACAACATACAATAAAGTGCACCCAAGCAAGTTTCTTCATCTTCCATTCAGTCATGCTCAGAGACCCTTTCTAATATCAAAATGATAGACACAGATGTAGCCGGATGGAGAACTCCACTCTCTACCAGCCCCCACCACTGCCTAAAATAATAGCAATGCCAAGCACGTCCATAGTTCATAGTTGTTCTTTCTTATCCCGTCTTAAGATGATACGAATGTCAGTTTGAACAATACTAGCACACAGCCTGCTTTGCTGTTTGTGGACGCGCTTTTCACATTACCAGTGTTCATTTATTCATGAATTTAAGAAATTTGGCAATCTCATTAATCTTACTTCGAGTTCAAGTCCCATTAAGCTATAGCTGAACATTAATGCGTACAGACTTTGGAACTATTACGCAGCAGCATTGTATCTAAAAAATACTTTATCCACTGTATGTACTCTTGCTTTCGAAAAACAGTTACGAAAAGAGAAACATGGAAATAATAATTTAATTTGTGAGAACATTTAGCTCTATATAAAAGAGTTTCAGTTCTGTTTGTAACTTTCGTTTTTACTTTTGAAAAAATTGGTCTTTATATCCCTCCATTTCTTGTATCAGTGCTTCAATATAATTTCCATCATTCAAATAGTAACAAAGAAAAGTCTTGAATTGACTTGAGAGGCTGATTAAATTCCAGCAATTAAGTGAAGTAAAAGGCAATCCAAACCACCAACTACTTATTATTGATGAACTTTCATTTGCTTTTGAGAGGGGAAAAGTTGAAGACAATATAAATGTCAAGATGAAGAAAATGATAACGATGATAAGACATTTTACTTGGTAAAAACCACACCACGAGGACGACGACCAAGGCAAAGCGGAGGGGGAATATAATTGAAACAGAGCAGCTTCTTTCCAAACTTGTCATTATTTTACAGTTTTGTAATGATCTCTCTTCTGGCCAAGAAAAGGATGACGAGGGAGGACACAAACCGATATAGCAACCAAAAATGAAACAAAAACCATCAAAAAGCCAGCATCTCTCTCGATAATGTTTCTTGAGAGTATAAAGTGTAAAAAGTGCACACTTGTGTTACCCTTTCCCATGATATTTTAGCAGACTACTTTATATTACGCATGATAAATACAATTTCACAATTTTGCCCGTTTGCTCCCTACACGCATAAATATGCACAGTGTAGTGGAAAGTCAAAGAATAAAGCCGCAGATGTGTTCCAAGAGTAAATAAAAGCATTTTATAATATTCTCAAGTACGCAATAGTGAGCCTAGTAGTAGTAGTACTACATAAGTAATAAGTATTAAGAGAATAGGGAGCAAAGCTAAAGCTAGAAACTGGCTCTTTATTTTCTACTTTGGATTCCCTAAGAAGGAGGACTATACATAAGTGGTATAATATGGAGTTAGTTAACAAAAAAGAAGAGAAAGTCTCTATTTCACGATGAAATGAGCCTTGGGAGCTCATTCTCATGAAAAACGCGAATTACTATAAACACACAAGATGAGTAGTGGAATAAAAGCATCAAAATGTTTGCTTTAGTTCTACACACAGCCCATGCACATGTTTTTTAAAAGAGATGGGAATTAAATATACATCTCGTCTTTCCATCCACATTTTGTTAGTGCGTTGTTTTTACTTTTTACTTTATTTTTCATAGAGCTCTTTAGTATATTTTGTAGGACATTTTCCCTCCCTTTCTCTTTCTTTTCATAAAGTACAGCAGCATCAACAATCGCCACCTCTACCACTTTTGTCTCTTTTTTACCAGACCCACAAACACCAAAAAACTATTCCTTCACTTTTCAGCAGTCCTTGGGATAACAGCATAGATACTACCCAGAACACTTACTTTAAATCTTATACAGATCCCACCACGGAGCTGAACCTACAAAAGTATAATACAGATATACTGACAGCATAGTACTTTTTTCCTTGAAATCTTTGCACTCTTTGTAAAAAACCATTTTATTTGACATGTATTGAGCACTCATCGTTATGAGTGCAACGCAGCAAAATGTGTGTACATATGGGCCATTATTGTGAGAAAAGACTGTAAATAGTACATATCCATTTACAAGTCCAACTATACTCTTCCTGTCAGCGACAACCAGAGGGGATGATATGATATTACTTTTGAGAAAAAGGTAGTAGCAGCAGTTACTAGTAAGGTAGGTGAAACTTTGTGTGTGTGTGCGGGACTATTTGTTTGGCGGCGGTTTGACTATGTGTGGATGGAAAACTTCCTGTTGCTCCTCATGTCTATAATGTGTTGTCTATGCGTTTGCAACGTTAAATATGTTGTCATACTTTTTTTCTTCCTCCTCCTTATATGCCCTTTCTCCCACTATCGTGCAGTTACACAAGAGCTGTCTTTTTTCTTAAAAAAGAAAAGAAAAGTATTCCTTGCCTCTTTTTCTTCGTTGGTTTAGTAAAGAAGAGGAGTCACGTTTGCAACATGTTCAATTTACCCATGTCACATCTCTTCTCTTTTCATCCTTTTTTCTAAATACTATACAGTAAAATGGAAGCATTCGTGTGAATGTTTCTGAGAGAAGATCATCTTTCAAGCTGACTACCGCCGCATCTGGTCTCTTTTTGTGTGTGTAAACTACATATTATACCGACAAAGTGTACACTGCTATGCGTAGGTATATATCATGACTCTGATAATGTAAGTATGTGCGTAGGTAGCTTTCCAATGACACCGGAGAAACCGAGGTGGGTTTCTTTTCCTTTCACGAAAGGATTTTTCAAACCCCTCTTTCCTCAAGAAAAAAAACGTCCAAGTCAGAAAGAGAGAAAGACAGAAAAGAAAAGAAAAAAGAGGAGGAAGTAGCAGTTGAAAAGGAGTCGAGGTTGGGGAAAATGGAATGAAATGAGAATGTTATTTATTAAGCTTGGAGATTAATAGAGAAAAACCCGAGAATTTATAAGCGAGATGTTATTATTATTATTATTATTTATACAGAGCAGAAAAAGAGCGCAATAATGCTGTGTAACACAGCCTTTAACCATACACTAATATATTATGTGAAAATGTCCTAAACTTGTAATCTTTATTTTTGTGTTAGAAAAAGTGGGTGCATTGCATTCAAGTGTACATGCATATTATATTATTTATATAAACGCTGTTCTAATAATATTTATTTTAACCTGCACTTTACTTGCTTGCAAAAGCAAAACATCTTAAAGTAATGTTGTGTAAACGTAAACTCTCAAGAATGCAGAAAGCATTTTTTCTATTATATATTTTGGTGCACCAAGAAAAATGAGAAAGAAACAAGTTATAGTGCTTTTTTGCTTCTTTTTATTAGGAAAAACATAAAGCATGACTGACTGGAGCGTGTATTATATAACATTGCCATTATGAAATGTATACGTATTTATACTGTGCGAACAACCTATAGTTCCCTGCTTTCTTTTCTCCAGAAAAAATACATGCCATATGCGAATGGTCTGTCAAGAAATGTGATGGTGTTGGAAAAAAAAGAATAAAAAGACTAGTGAAATTGCGTAGAGCTGTGGAAAATATATCTAAGAAGAATAAGTTCTCAGCAGTTGGTCCCTTTCGTTTTGCGTTTCTTGGCATAGACACCATCCATGAACCCCTTGCGCTTGGCTCACTTGCGTTCCTATTAACTCTGCTTGTAATAATATATTCCTTCGTTCGCATCTCAATTAACTGCGTGTGCATGTGGAAAATTATGTGAGATGGAAATATAATATTGTTATTGCCATTTGTAGAGACGGATGATGTGCATGTTGTGTGCGTGAGATATGATAAATGTCGGTATGCCAAGTAAAAAATAGGCGTTATATGGGCATTATAAATCGTGGTGTTTTTATTCAAGTGGGAAGTCATCATATTGCAACAGTCCACGAAATATAAGTTAAAGAAAAATAGAAGAAAAAAATGTTCATGTACTTATGTAGGTAAAGGGGATCTGCATATGTACATATACACAAGTAAAATATAAATGTATGCGGAAGACATAATATTATGCATGGCAGGATCTCTATGAAAATGGTAGGATATTCTCTTTTTTCTCGCCGTGAGTACATTATTACTTTAAGCTTTCTGAGGAAATAGAAGGAATATTTTACAAACTTTCACCAGAGGGTTTCAATTCTTTTTTTCGTGCACACACACAAGTCAATTTTCCCCAGAGGAGACTGACTACTTTTTCCTTGAAAATTGCGGAATGGAGATTTCAGTGGAATTAATTTCTTAATTCCTAAGTATGCTTTAGTAGAAAGTAATGGAAATGCCTGTACGACATACCTAAACCTAATACTGCGACTGGAATTAGTTTATGTTCGTCATAATAATATAAAGGTTTTTAGTACAAAAGAATAATTATATTTTATGAGAAAGACGACGAATAGAAATGACATTTTTATGAGAATCCAATTTAATGACCTTCTTAAGTAAGTATGCCTTCTCAGCAAAATAATGTAACTCAAGTAAAGCTTCCAACCAACCACCTTATACGCCACCATGCCAAGCAAATCCTTTGTAGTAATAGTACTAGGAATAATAATACTGGCTGCGCTTGCTTTCATAAAACTTCAAAAAATAGGATTGGCTATGACAGAATACAGTACACGTCTGAAGAGACATTTGACTGAGCAAGTAAAAGGGAGAACACACGGCTCTAGCAGAAAAAAACGATGATGGCAGGATATTTCTTCAAGTGGAGCGTTCTTGTAGTGACGTGCTGTTGAATGCCAGCAAAAAAAGAGTTGAAGTGTGCAACTCTCAAATTATTTTTTGCTTAATTACAAGTGGGTTGTCTCAAATGACAGATTCAATTGTTTTCACAGCCATGATATATTATTATTATTATGAATATTTTAATTCTTCAAATGTAAAAGTTCAATTAAACCAGGATTTTTATCCAAGCGTAGGGAAAAAGCATAAATCTCAAAAACAATGATGTTATTATTATTATTTGATATTTAAACAAGAAAACTTTTGAAACAAACAAATTCGTCTTTTGTAAAGACAACTCAAAAGCTTTCATTTTGAGAAAATAATAATAAGGATTCTAAACAAATAAAAGCAGTTCTGCTGACAAACAAAAGTTGTTCACGTAATTTAACATGGTTTATTTTCATTTATACGAAAAGTTGTTTATCTCTATTTGCCCCAATGTATTATTAGATATAATAAAAGTGTTCCAGAAAATGCTTATGATTATGAAAAAGATTGAATTTTGTATTTGTTTGTGTATATAAAAGCAAAATCTAAAATAAATGAAAGGTTTGCATATACATAGCCAAATACATGCATTTTCTCCACTGCTTGTTCTCTGATAAATAATATAAACGGTAATTTTTAAAGCTTTCGCCCGCTTGCAATGAAAAATATTATCTTCTCTAAAAGCTTTTACATGCATTTTCTCCACTGCTTATTCTCTGATAAATAATATAAACGGTAATTTTTAAAGCTTTCGCCCGCTTGCAATGAAAAATATTATCTTCTCTAAAAGCTTTCCCGGTAATATATAGAAGCACGGGCTAGGATGAATTCAGGTAGATATCATATCAATAGGAGATAAAATGTACCCCAAAACTCACTTTGAATACCTATTGAAAAAGCTAAAATTCCTAGTTATGCACTACTGGAAGGTTTTCAAGTAGATAAACAAATAAATAAAATCCTTATTAAAGCAACCATTCTCCCGTCATCATACTATGATTTGATACGATAAAACGCTCCGTTCAGCATCCCACTTGCTTCCCCTATATCGCTTTCACTTTCCCAAAAACATATTTTTTCTTAGGTTTCTTTGAAAAGGCAAGACGAATAATATTATATTTAGATAAGAGCACAAAAGGTAGCAAACAAGTAGAAATAAATTGTACACTTTTCCATCCTGGATGAATTACTCGAAGTGAACGCTCACTCTCAAACAGTTGCCTTAAGCTCAATCTAGCTTGAGAAGGAGCCAGTTTTATATTATACTTTATAAGTAAATGTCGATTTTTTCTAAATGTATTGAATTGGAAAATGTTTATTCTATTGAGAAGCTATTTCCCTTCTATCCTTTCCCTAGTTGTTTTTTTAAATCAATGTGATGCATAAAGGTAGAAGATGATGCTTCAAAAAAAATCAGGACTGGCGTGTTTTGAAAATGAGGGGAAAGATGTATATACACCATCATCTTTCCATTTGCTGGAAAATTTCGATAAAGACTATGGAGTTGTTGCTGGGGCTGCTTTTATTGACGAATAATGTGATACACGATACGTATTTAGTTGTTTTTTTAAATCAATGTGATGCATAAAGGTAGAAGATGATGCTTCAAAAAAATCAGGACTGGCGTGTTTTGAAAATGAGGGGAAAGATGTGTATATACACCATCATCTTTCCATTTGCCGGAAAATTTCGATAAAGACTATGGAGTTGTTGCTTGGGCTGCTTTTATTGACGAATAATGTGATACACGATACGTATATGCTTATCATCATCAACATATAAATGCAAAATATCTACGCATATTTAATGGATATTTTGTTATCGTTTTTTATAAATAGACAACCTTAAATACAGGACGATCAAATAGCACATAAAGTTAAACCTTTGAATAGAGATGAAAATTATGCTTGAACTTTTCTCTGATGATTACACCATCGGCAAATCATCATCATAACATACAAAACTGTTGTCTTCCTTCATCAAAAGCTACTTCTGGGCTTGTTAAATATTGCGTATGTTTTTTTTACAAGAGAGCAGAAAAAGTGAGCATCAAGCTATTAGTTTGTACTCCGCACATGATTATAAGCTAGCTTGCTTAAAAAAAACTTTATCCTGAAATTGATAGCTTATACTCTGATTGTCAGTGACTTGCGTTTTGTTGCTGGTGGAGAATTTCACGATGTGCTATATTATTACCTCGTTGTGATAAAATGATCGACGATGCTCTTCCTGTTTTCCCAACTTTCCATATAAAAGTGTAATCATACATACGGAAGGGATGAATACAACACACGAACTCTTACAAAAAAGCGGAAAAGAAAAATAGAAAGTTGTTCAATGCGAGAGGAAAGGAGAGAGAAAAGGTTGGGCTCAGAAGAAGCTGTGGATGGTGTGTTCCCAGTGGAAATTGCCACAGGGGAATTTTCATCTTTTTCCCTTTCTATCCTGTGTGCTATTGTGATGTGATTCTACTTTCCCCCGTCTTTTTTCATCTGTCCTACATAAATATTTTCAACGTTTGATTTCTGGCTTTCCCCAACTCTTTTTTTCAGAGCAAATGAAGCGTTGAAAAAGAAACCGTATGGATGGAATGAATGTACAACCTTTAAAAACCTTAAACATGATGGCTTTTTCTCTGAAGCGATGAAAGGACGAAGAAGGAGAAATGACCAACAAACAATTCACAGACTCAAAATTCAATAAGAAACAGAATTTTTTTATCCAATTCTCTTGACTCGTCCCATTTTATCCAAACAAGTCATCTGTTATTTTTTCCATACGTTGGTTTTTTTTGGGTAGGGTAGCTTATAAATTGGATATAAAGTAGTCAATAGTAAAAAAATGGCTTGCAATTATCTCGTTTTATTGAACACGTGCAGGTAGTGGTGGGCTCTTATTACCGAAATTGGGTGGATTGAATATACCTACCTATCTACCTTGAAGACTTGTGGAGACGGAGCCGTTTGGAATATTTAACTGTCGTTCCATACTCCTTAAAGTAGTCAATAGTAAAAAAATGGCTTGCAATTATCTCGTTTTATTGAACACGTGCAGGTAGTGGTGGGCTCTTATTACCGGAATTGGGTGGATTGAATATACCTACCTATCTACCTTGAAGACTTGTGGAGACGGAGCCGTTTGGAATATTTAACTGTCGCTCCATACTCCGTTTACACCTTCACATGGTTTTCAGCCCTTCCTATTCATTGATTCATCACTATCACATTCGTTCCTATGTAGTTGTATGTAATAGTGGTTGGTAAATACCTTTGCAATTTCAACTCAATTTTCGGGCAACAAAATTGGTTTTCTAATAACGAATCAATTAACTTTGGTTTATCTTGTTGCTAACATTATCAACTTACAATGTACGTGTCTGAAAGCCTAGCTAAGTTTACTTGTGGAATAGAAACTACTGCTTTTACTCGATTTGTATTTTCTCTAGCTGAGCACTCCCAAAGAGAGACGACTTGTGCAACCGAAACTAGCTCTCCTACCATTATATATTTAGTCTAACGATCTTCACTATTGCTATTCACCTTTCCTCGTAAAAATACTACAGGCTGTGGCTACCACCGTGGTTGTAGAGGTGGTGGTAGTAAAGTGGGGGAAGTAAAGAAAAAGTAAAACGAACGAGGAAACAAAATTGCAGCAGTAATTGTAATGACGCCAGAAATTGTAGGTATATATGCCTACCTTCTTCCCTCGTACTTGAGCATAAATACCTCAAGAAAAGTATACAAAATGAATGAAAGTTTTCGTTTGGGCTTGATTGGACTTATACCACCTAAAAACACACGTTGCTTTGAATGCGAATGTACACCTAGTTTACACAGTAATAATAAAGGCATTTCGTGCGTGCGTAAGTTTTTCTATAAGCTTCCTTAAGCATGCCTAATTTTGCTGAATGCAAACTTTGAGCTAACTTCTCATTTTCCATCTTTTTTGTGTACCTACAATATAATCCGAATGATTACCGGTAGGAAAACTTTTAAATATCAAAAGACTTGTTTTCTTACCTTCTCTTCTTCTGTTTTTGACGGAAAAAAAGTTGTGAAGGTGGCCGTTTGTGTGTTGGCGTGATGTGGTAGGAAAATTGATGATGATGATGAAGAAGAAGAAAAAGACGATGCAAAAGGTTGGTCGTTACACGACGGTTCTTTTCTTTTGCTCCTGCTAGAATAAATGTTTTTTTGAAGAAAAAGGTTTCTTCAAAGAAGTGAGTTCTACTGTCGACTCTGCTATTTTAGTTGTTAACTTGTCTGTGGCTACGCACGCAGTATGTAACAAGTTGTGAAAAGAGAAATCAAAGTTTCTGCTAAATGCTTTTTTCTAGGTGATTTTTTCCCCTCTACTTGCGTTTTAGCGGTAGCCTCTCATCACTTTAACTCTGCCATCACCAACCGACCA